>VWZO01003279.1:813740-1083856 GCA_013396975.1 Bucco capensis
TGGTGGTGGTGGCGGCGGAGGGAGGAGGAGGCGGAAAGGAGGGAGGGGGGGGGCTCCTAATTAAAATACTCGGAGGTCTGCGCCCGGCAGGCAGCCGATCTGGTTATAAAGTCCGCGCGGGGTTTGCAGTCGCCCCCTCCGCTCGCCCCGTCGGTTCGGCGGCAGGTAACGCGCGCGCTCTGCATGCTTCCGCGCCGCACTATATGTTTGCATGCGGCCTGCCCGCGCCGCGAGCAAGCAGGGGCGGACCCGCAGCGTCGCGATGGGCAGGGCCTCCACTTTCCCCGCCCCCTTCGCGGCCCTGCAGGTCGGGGAGGGGTCGTAGACGGCGCCTGCGCGCTGCGCCCTCCCCATGGCTCCGCGCCTGCCGCCGGTACCCGGCGCTGCCCCTGCGAGCTTCTTGGGACCGGGAGGAGGGTGTGTGTATGTGAGTGTGTGTGAGCTCTTCCGGTGCCAGGGGCGTAGTTTTGGGTGTTTTGGAGCTTTTATTGCGAAGGGCCGGTACAGCAGGCGGGCCGCCCAGCGCAGGCAGCGATGTGCATCCAGTGACGCGCTAAGAAAACCCACGCGTGTTTCCGTGGCCGCTCGGTAACGCTGCTTCACAGTCCCCGCAGCCCTCGGGCTGTCTGACGGTGTTCCTCACAGGCTGCCTGTCAGTCAGGGTGAACTTGCTCGCCTTGTTTGTACTTCGGCGGGTCCGTTTTGACTTACCCCTGTGGTATGTGGAAGTGCCGACTCCAATAAACTATTAACTCTTTCCCGTGCTGGCAGCAGGCTGAGCTCTGTCCGGGACGGCTCCGCTGCCCGCCATCTCTTAAGGACAAGCTGGGCTTCCCGGGGGCAGCTCACGAGTGGGGTGCCTCCCGCAGCTCCCCGGGATGCCGAGGCGTTTGGAAAGAAACCCATGGTTGGCCACCCACCAGCGGGTGCCCTCTGGCCCCCGCCCGAGTCCCACGGCAGCCTGAGCCGGCGGAGTGCTCTGAAATACCGAGCAGCTACTCTGTAAGCAGCATCTTCTCCCGCTTCGTGTTTTACGACCCGTACGCTACTACTTCAGTGTAATTCTCTCTGTCTCCAAGCCACCTTGCCAATGTCTGACTTACAATCCATTTAGCCGTGGGGAAAAAAAAAAAAAAAAAGTTCCCATCGGCTGTCAAAAGCGGGGAGATTAAGATATCTACCAGTGTTGGCTGGCGTTTAGGCTTAGCGGGAAAATGGTATTTCTCGAAGGTGTGAGCCTTACCAAGAGGGGCTGAAGCCGGTGAAGGTATCTCTGCCCTGGAGGTCAGGTTATCAACCCGTCGGCCAGCAATTTCCCGCTTTGAGATGAGCAGCCGGGTTTTTCAACTATGTAAAGCTGTCTCGTTTGGTCAGGGGAGAGATCTCGTTTCCCTCGTTTATATGTAACGTTATTGTGTTTGAATCCCAAGAGACAGGCGAGGGCTAATCCCCTGGCTCTTTCCGCACAGATCGGATGCCGACGGGATCGACTTCCCCTTGCATCGTGGGTGCCATTGAGATAGCGCCCGAGCTCATTCAGTTCGGGGGAAGGCGAGAGCGCCGTTTATACGTCCCCATCCGCCGCCATGAGCAGGGTGAGAACCCATAACATCTACTGGAGGATGCTCGGGGAGGAGGAAAGAAGCAGCAGAGACTCTCTGTTGCCACCACCGATGGTCCGCCCGGCTCCCGGCCCCGCGCCCCACAGCGCCCCGGAGCGTGAGGATTGAGGGCTCAGCCCCGAGCGGGCGAGGCTCTTTCCTCGCTCTTCGCGACAGCCACGCTGCTTCCCTGCCGACCCCACTCCCCCTGCACCCCTCGGTGCGAGAGCAAGGAGGTATAGAGGGGACAGCGACCGTCCGCTGTCGCGACAAAGCCGCGCGAAGCACTCAAGGCGGCCACATGGGTAAGCTGGCAGTCCCTGCACAGAGGAATGCCCCCACCACGAACTCCTTGCCTATGGGCCAGTCCATGGGTCAGTCCGCGCAAAAGCTGCTGCTGGAAACCGCTGGGCTGTCACCCTGGATCTGCACGCACGCAAATGGCAAAGGAAGGTGCAGGCAGCCCGGGCAGCTGTTCCACAGACAGTGCTCGGGGAAAGGCTCCACTGGTGTCGGCACAGGCTCCGAGGAGCCCCCTAGGGTGAGTGGGCACCATTTGCCCTGCAACTGTTCGAGAAGCACAACCACCAACTTGCACGTCCCCACAGAGTCGCGTACAGGTGAACTGATCTTAAAAAGAAACACTTGCATAACTTTCAGCAGAGAGGATGCCTCAACTCACGGACTGCATCTTCCAAAAATGTCGCCATTTACAAACCCATGACACTTCCTCTGCGCATGTTTCTGATTACGTTCAGTCCTCCAAATAGCGAAAACGCTAAGAATTTACTGGTCATAAATTATTGTACACGAATCTTTCATAGGCTTAAATCTGTAAATGTCCCAATAGTGACTCAAGTACGTTTTTTCCGGTTGCAGATGAAGTACTATATTCGAAGGTCTCGTTCCCAAAGTACTTCTCGCCCCCCTCACCTAATGCTTGCGGTAGCCACTGGGTACTAAAACACACACAGACACAGACACGATGACTTCAGCCATGCCTGTAGTTAAAGCAGGTCTCGCCTTTCTATAGTAATTGCCTTTCAAGAGGGTTTTGCACAACGTGATCGAGACACGTATCAGTTCCGGTCGGAGCAAGGTTGGGCTTGAGTTACGAGCGACCGGAGGGTCCCAGGTAGCTCCCGGTTTGGGAGGATGAGGCTGTTCTCCCTGCAAAGGGATCCGCAGCCGCGGGGCGGAGTGTCTACCTGTACAGGGCACAGGCACACACACACACTGAGTCTCTAGGAGAGTCTTCAAATCCCCAAACACAGAAAGAGAAGGCTTTATCGGAGTTTAGTTACTTATCTGGATTTCTGTTAAACCACTTCTGTGATCTCCGCGTAGTTGTGAGAGTGTGTTAATTGTTCTGAGAACGTGTTGTTATCGATACAATCACAATACAATCATGTATAATGTGATTTGCTTGCCTTTGACCTGTCAATTCCTGACGGATGCAAATTCAAGGGAACAATCTTTCCTTCTGCTACCGGGGGGGGGGGGGGGGGGAAGAACCGAAAAACCAAACAAAAAACCGAGCAGATGCATTATCACACGGAGGCGAAACAAGAATTTCCAGAATGCAATGCCGTATTCCACCAAGAGAGATCAAAGCGCTTTTAAAAATATTAAAGGGGGGAGGGGGTTTAGGCTATCTTCTCGATACCATATGTTAATTCTGCCACATTGTTATACCTACTGTAAGCAGTTAACGTCCTACTCCAAATACTGTCTGATTCCTCGTACTCTAAGCGAACAGCACCTCACCTCTGAGCACTTGGCTTTAAAATACGGATTCTGTTTTTAAAGCCGAGTTTCAAGTGAGTTTCGAGGAACCAATCTCCTTTCTTCCTAATTTTTATTTAAGCCTAATAATCAGGTGACGAGGCAAAGAGATAAAAAGTAGGCGAAGAATAGTGGTTAGCCCGATAGCGATCTCTGCCTCACACCGCCTCCCGCCTGAAAAGCAGGCTCAGGGCTCCACAGCCTCGTCTCTCCCTTGGATTTTCAGAGCCACATCGTATACTCAGGCTTACTTTATGCACCGAAGCAATTCCAGACGCTAACTTGGGAAGCTGACATTTTCCTTTGTGTAGGGCATCAGCCACCAATTTCGCATCACTTTCAGCTGTTCAAAGTTGCCGGGCAAGCTGTTATTTTAAACACAGTAACTAGACAGCAGGGTAACTTTTCTGCTTGGATGGAGTTTGGCAGGTCTATGAGCGCTCATCAGTCTTTTCCCTCTTGCGAGGTCGATTACACCTGTAGCAAGAGAGGGAGTTTTACCCCGGGAGCTCTTTATTGTGCGTAGTACACTACATTCATTCATTTGCTTTTACAGAGTGCTTCCAAATGCTCGGTATTATTATTTTTCAATAACTCATTTATTATTAGAGCAGCTGGTAACCCAAGCTCTAGTGAAGTGCCTGGCAAAGGATTCTATCATAAAACACTGGTTTCTAAGTTTATAGTTTCCAATTTGGCTGTAAAAGTGTGATTCTGGATAGAACTTGGCACTCAGACACTCAGCTGGAGAGTAAACTTTTTATAATAAAAACATGGTTTATTGGATTTGCTATTTTAAGTTATAAGAGAATTAACAAAGTTTTTACTAGTTTGGGAAGCTTAGAGAAGTCCTGTAGTATTATTATTAAATTAAATGTTATAATTTTGGTAAAGGTAAACTATGTTCTGCTTTTTTAAAGTGATTTCAAGTTCTGTTATTTTAAAAGCAAAACTCAACCTTTGTTTCTGTGCTTTAGGACACCAAGATTGCTCTTACGGGAGCAGCAGACCGAGATCTCACAGAATCATCTGTGGCAGTTTTGAGCAGAGGGTGGTGACAGGGTCTTTGCTGCTTTTAGCCATAAAGAAAAGTTTAAAAGGCATCCAATTCTGATTTGCTGAAAGACTAGATAAAATTTATCTAATCTGCATGTACTCTATTTGTAATCCAAGCTATTTTCATGTACTGTAATGTCCCAAATTTTTGCTGTATTTCAATCCTGTTAGCCTTGCAGTGGTTGTGCAGCCTGGGAAGAGTGCTCAGAACAACAGACAAGGGACTTTTAGAAAAAAAAAAAAGGAGTTGGGTGTTTATATGCTAGTCTCTGACTGCTTAATCACTAGTCCCTGTCTGGGGATGTGAAGATGAGAATTAGTTGCACTGCAGAGTTCCTGAGCAGACTTGGATGTTCCAGAAAGGGCAGCTAAATACCTCTTGAACATAAGGAGCTACTACCTAAAGCTCAACAAGTAATGCAGATGTGTAAGTTTCCCCTCCCTTGTGTAATGAGATCAGAGCTGATATGGATGGAGACTGCTGGCTGTCCAGGGTTCAAATTTTCCTGTTTGAGCAATCACCTGTAGCTTATCTTCAAGGGAGATGAGTAGTGCTCATGATTCCTTTTTCCAAAGAAATTGACCTTAACGTTGCATTGTCACTGCCTTGGTATAGACTGTGTAGTGTGGTTTTATATTTCACTGTTAGGAAAGGTGAGCCTTGCTTTTTGGTGTCTTCTACTATAGGCTTCTTTATATTCACAAGCTCTTAATATGTTGTCAAACCCTGCACAAAGGTCAGGAATCATTAACTGATGTCCACATCCTAGGCAGCATGCTCTCTCTTGCCTACCTTCTGACCCATTCATCTACCTTTTCTGTTGTCCAGTGAACAGCTGAAGAGTGAGGGCTGAGTGCCCTCTAATCTAGTGGGTAGGAGACCATTCTGCAAAGGGATCCTCACTGCGGGAAGGTAAATTAGACTGGATGTTCTTGGAGTACATCATGAAGCTTTTTAACTAAGAAATCCTGTTAACCAAGAGATCTTTTCAGAGGGAGACATATCTCTGAAGATTTTTACCTTTAGATTCAATTAAAATTTTACACTGACAACAATCACCTTGTTTCACTTCTTAGGGCTGTCCAGCAGGCATAGAGGATTTTTTCCTAGAATAAATACATTTTAATAACTAGTCTAAGTTTATTCAAGGATGATTCATAACCATAAACCACATAAGGTAGTTTTCCTAGACACGTCCCAAAAAATCCCTGCAATTTGAAGACTAGGTCTTCGATTTCACTGGATAAAATTGTAGTTTGAAAACCTTTGGCAGGCACTTCAGGATTTGTAAGTGCACACACAGAGGCTAGAAAGTTCAGAGTTAAATGTCTGTGACATTCCCCTCTGAAAAGAAGCTAAGCATAAGTCTTTGCAATGTGCCTCCTGATTATAATGACTTTTTAATTGACTACAGACAAACAGGGAATGGAGGCCTGTAATGGAAACAATTTATGTCTTATGGCCCTTGCTTCTTCATGGATGATGTATTGTTTATCTGTAAGAATGGCCTATTTCTGGGCTCTGTTTGGTTAGGAGGAATCAAAATGTCTGTTCTTTAATACCAAGTCACTCAGGAAAGTTCAAAGCTAATGGTCATGAGTCAGCTCTACTGATCAGACGAGTTAAACATAGAGGGTGCCTACACTTACACCCCACACCTACATTATTAGTACCTGCACCTACATTTTAGCTCAGATCAACAGTGCCACAGCTTTCCAAGCAAATCATTTCATTGCGCTCACTCACTCTGCTTTGTTTTCCATTGAGGAGAAATTTCAGATGAAAGTAAACTGAAAGATACTCTTCAACTGCCAATGGGAGTGTGGTCTGAGAAGAGTCTTGCTCAGTTAAATCACCTAGACCCCCGCAGCATAAAATGGATGATATTTGCTGTTCTTGATTCAGACAGCTGACAATTTCACTTTTCGCATCCGCTTATTTACAGCCTGAGGGTAGAAAAGGCATTTCTGCTTCTGCATGAGTCTTCTGCGAAAGGAGTCCTCCACTTTGTGGGTGCTCTGTATCTTATGGCACAGGTAGCCAAAAAACAAGGAGTTTGTGGCTGTATGGCTCCCATTCTTACTGCAGCGTTTGGGATCCTCACAATTGACTTTGTTTTCCACAGTCTGATATATGATAAATTCCCTTGGCACAAACGTTGAACCAAAACAATCCTCATTTTCTGATGTCGGTTGAATAAAATCTCACTATGATAAACATTGACTAGAATTTTTTTTCTCACTTAAGTGTATAGTTTCAATAATAATCATTGTTAAACAACTTTTCTTACCTAAAATGAGATTTTTTTTCTTTTTTTAAAAAAGTAATCTTTTAAATAATTTGCCTTATGAATGCTTAACAGGTTTGTATAAATATCTTATAATAAGCAACAGACTAATAGAAATAATTAGAGCTATGGAGCACAGAGCTCACTGAGCTCTTTTACTTCCTCAGCATCACGAAGACTTGTGATGGAGTGTTTTGTCCAGTACTGGACTTCAAGAAAGATGCAGAAAGATGGGTGGAATTTAGCAATACTGATCAGAGGTCTGAAAAGTGTGATTTACAAGAAAAGATTAAAACCAGTGTTGTTACTTAATCTGGAGAGGAAAAGACTTAGGAAACAAAATGGTCTTTAAGGATATAAAAGGTAAATGTGAAGATGAGGGGATTAAATTGTATTTGTGAAGATAGACAAGAGGTAATGAGTGTAAGAAGCAAAATCAAACTAAATCCTGGAAAAACAAGCTTCAAACAGTGAGAATAGATACATAGAGACTCCCCTTGCCTGGGGAGTCTGTGGGAAAGGTGAGGGATGTTAAGAACAGATGAGACTAATTTAGAAGAGTGATAAAGCCCTAGAAAAGGAATTTTCTTCTGTCTGTCTTTGCACAGGTCTGTAACATAGGAAGAATCATCTTGATGTTAGCTCTTCCTGAGATCCTTTTTTGTTCTTCAGAACCCAGCCATTTTGCTGATTCACAGGCCACATCTTCACTGTTCCTCTCCTACCCACATGAGTGACCCACACCACTGTCACCCACCTGCCCCATTGCTGAAATGCTCATATATGAACACGTTTTCCATCAACATGCTGAAGAAATTACTTTTTTTTCTCTGTGGCTGAGTTGGTTGCTTTCTTCTTAGCACAATTTTATCGCTGTCTGCGAGAAGTCCTGTTCCTGACATGGCTTTGCTTTTTTCTTCCCATGTTATCATCTTTCTATTTTGTTTCAAACCTCTGCTGAAAACACATTTTCTGCATCATTTCTACCTGAGTTTCTATTCCAGCTGTGTTCCCTAGGTCTAGAATTACAATATTAACTCTAAATTATTGTATTATTTTTTACATTAAAATTTTGGTGAAAGTTATTTGAATTGCATTATGCTACACAGCACGAAAAAAGGAAGAGCCATCATTGTTCAATAGCATTGGCAAAAAAATGTCAGTGGTGTACAAAATCAGTGACAAATTTGGCTCTTGGTGTATAGAATTTGTTGAGGATATCCTTGCCTGTAGTATGCAAGGATGTTTGCAACTTCTCACAGGCATTTTATTTTCTTCCATAATATTCTCCCATGTGAAGATGCTTATTATCAGTAATGTAAAAGATAAAAGCATTTTTTATTAGTGTTTCATATTGCAAGTCTGCCTTATTACTAATTCTGTAGAGAGAATAAAAGAACAGAACATACATTAAGCAATAGATCTACACAGGAGCAAGGAGTTTTGCAGCCTTCTTGGAGACACCTTTTCAATTCAGTGGTTAAGTCAAATTTTCCAGAAGGAGTTCTTTTGTTTCAGTTCTTTAGTCATATTTTTGTTACATTTTATCAGATATTGTTCATAAAGTATGAAGAAAGTCATGCCAAAAATATTAATTTAACCAGGAAGTAAATAATAACTTGGATCTTCTAAAAGATCTAAAAAGAATTAAGCATAAGTTATTTAAAGTACAAAGGTGCCTAATTTCCATTGATTTTAATTCCTTTAAGGAGACTCAATAAGATTTTATGTCCTAAATGTCTTGAAAATATCTGTATACTCTGAATGGAATTGTCCCAAAGCACATTTATCCTTTATGATAGAAACAGATTGTTGTATTGTTTCTTGATCACCCCCTCCAGTTTTTTAATGCTTCAACTGTTTTCCAAGTAGGATGGTTAAACAATAGTTATAACAAAGACTACATAGTGCTCATTTTTCCTGGATTTATCTAGGTCTGTACTCCATTTTGCAATCAGAGACCTATTCTGCTGGGCTAGGAGTTACCTGAACAAGTTTCCAAGAGGTAAGCTACATGTCCATGTAGGTCCTCAACAATATTGCTCTTTTGTGTGACAAATTTGGGATAAAGGAAGGAAAATAACTGGAAATTATCCTTCAGAGGAGAAAAAAGTACAAATCATGTCAGATGCACTGTAAGTTAAGAATATGGGAAGACTGGCAGTTACAACGGTTTAGATGATGTGCTCTGAATTTATAGTCTAGCTTACCTCACAGGGACTTGCTCTTGTCCTTATAGCCCTTTGTGTAACAGAAAGCAGCTGGAGATGATGCTAAAATGAAAATTTGTGGATGGCCTAGCCATAGTCTTCTGTTGAATGTCCAGCAGTGCCATTTTCAAGAACACACCTTAACCATAATATATACTACCTCTGCTTTTCGCCCAAAAAACCTTTTTTTTTTTAAACTGTGTATTAAGTGTCCTTTTTTTTGAAAAGTAGCTTTAAAAAGTTGTTAAATGCCAGGAAAAAAAAATTCAATTAATGAATAATCTTCTCTATGGCTATAATCCTATAAAAGTACTACAGATATACCTGTTGAATGTGCTCATACAGTTGTATAACAAAGCAATAGCAGTACCTGTATTTGACCAATGAAACACAATGTGCTTCCACTTGCTTCATTTGAATTGGGGCCCCTGTTAAAAATAGCAATAAAGCTGTTATCTTTTAGTGAAGACATACTTTAAAACAGTTTGTGGAATACACAAACACAAAGTATGACCCCTGCCTGCTAAAATAATTGGAAATGTTCCTGTTGCCTCATGGAAAATGTGAAACTGGTATCCTTTTCTTCTCCTGGTGGTTATATGGACAGGTAAAGTGTAAAGCACCTTCACACAATTCACATTAACATTAATGTTGGCATTTTCTGTAATAGGATTATTACAAGAGGTTTTTTTTCCAGGTTTTATGTGTGTGATAGGTAGATAGAAAATAAAAATAGTTTACTTGTCTGCTGTAACAAAACAGTAATCTTGAACATAGCCAATACAGAAAGCTTACTTTATTCTCTGAAGACCTCAGTCAAAGTCCACTGAAATACTTTGGGTCTCCAAAGCTGCCTCCCAGGTTCAATGAAGGCAGGCAGTAAGTTAAATTGGCCAAACCAACTCTCTTGTGACTTTGGTGCTGAGTTCAGGCCTTCCCAGGTAAAAAGCCAGTTCATGAAACCACTTTGTCACCTATCCTCTGTATATCTCTCTCCCTGTCTAATGGCACGACTGGTTATCTTAAAGATAAGGAGTCTGTTGAACTTTCAGTTCCTACCATTGCTGGAAAGACTGAAAGTACATTATCCTTTTCCTTCAGAAGAATGGATCCTCTTGCTTTGCCTGCCATATATGTCAGTGTGATACCTTCAAACACAGCTATGCTTATGGATGTTTTGATTTTCTTAGAGGCAGAGATGAGTTTAACAGGAGAGTTTTACCTCAAAGTGTAGATGCAATTAGTTTATTTTGGCTCACAGCACAGAGAGTTTAAGACAAAACAATAAATTAAAAACAGCAGGTTTCCTTCAGGCACTCTAATGTTCTATTTTTTTTTTCCCACCCCTTTTTGTGTTTAAAAGGAGGTGGTGGTTGTAACATTTGCAAAATAATAAGTACAATAAGTTGACATTGTGATATGATTACTTATGTAAGTGCTTAGACATACAAATACCTAAACACTAATGTCATTATTGAGAGTCATGGCAGTTACTGTAGCCAAGCTAATAAAAGATCGTTACTGTAACTATCTACACAGGACTGAACATGATGGGGAATCTGGGATATGGGAAGCCTAACAATACAAAACACACTGAAACTATATTCCTGGTGTATTTGTGTGCATGTGATTGTGTCAACAAGAAACCAGAAATAATTCAGTGAGTGTTTGATCTCTAGGGGTATTCAGAGATAAAATTGTCCAAGAAAATTTTGCTTCTCTTCTCTCTGTATTTTTCCACCCTGTTTTCTCTGTTGAAGAAGCAAAGTGTAGTTAATCTAAGCATGATTTCTCTGTAGTTTACATGCTCCTGGATCTTAACATACAGATGTAAATAGCTGGGTGTGAACTTGCCAGGTATTATATTGAGCTGACACAAACAACCCAACCAGATAGTTCTGTGTAGATAACAAACTCATATCTGCATTGGTTGGGAATCAGGGCTCAGGTGAATGTTGTTCTTTAATGATTATTTATTTAAATTGGTCTTATTCAAACACAGAGCTGGTCCCAGGCTATGGCTGGCCGGACAAACTTCACAGGTTAGACGAAACACTGGAGCAGGAATTCCTTCATTTTCCCCATCTTACCTTGCATGCCCCAGCCAGGACTGTTCCATGGTGCTCTGCTATCGTTCTTTCTTTTCATCCAGAAGAAGCCTGCAAAAACAAGCCTTGCCGAGTTATGCAAGGCCCAACAAATCTCGGTTCTGGCAGATAGGAGGAGAAGTAAATAACAAAGTGAATTTCAAAGTCATGTCAGTGGGGATGCCTCACTGAATGGGCCTGCCTCCAATCTACCCATATGTTCTGCAGGTTCTTCAATACAAAGAGACAGGTTGTCCCTGAGTTAACCAGACCAGTTGTGTCTAACACACCCAGTATAATGAGTATTTCTTACTGAAACCTAGAACTGAGTCCAACACAGATTTGAACACAGTAGCACTCAATGCAAGGCCCTCATTGAACTGGATGGCCACACTCTGCACCCGTGAGATTTCTGACAGAATGTAAGGATAGTGAATATGAGATACACTGCAATGTCACCTGATGTCACTGCAAGTGTTTCTAACATCAGTGTCTAGGCATAGCAGCACTGAGATAGAAACTGGGAATCTTTTTTTTTTTTATTTTGCTCCCCAAAAGTCACTGCCAGAGAAGAATCTAATATATCTTTGAAGTATGTCCATATTATAGCTTAAGGATACACATGTGTTCCCAGAGCCTTCCTTCCAGAATCTCTTCCTGCTCTGCACCAGCACTGAAAGCTGTGGTCAGATCAGTCAGCTGATCCAGATAAAAACCAACTCTCTCCCCCCAAAGAAAACACTAGACTTAACCAGTTACACAGACACCCATTTCTCATGCTGTTGAAAGACAAAGGCAGTAGAAAGATGAAGGCAAAGAGAAAGATGAGGCCTTTAGCTTCAGCAGCAACACAGTCTGACATCAGTGTAACGCACTTGTGAAACCTCAATCCTATGTGCCAGTTACTGAAATTCTAACAAAGCAGGTACCACATTTACCCTCTTAGAGAGGTTAACACTGGGGCTGGAGTAAAGTTATAATGAAGCTAAAGTCTTCTTTGAGACAGAAGCATCATCACCACCATGAGCTCACAAAACTGCTTGCCCTTCTCAGCAGTCTTTCTGGTCACAATTTCCCAGTTGCCATGGTGGGAGGAATTAAGCTTTTCTTTTTTTGCTCTGGAGCCAACAGATAGTATTTCAAAATCAGATAGATTTGGTATAGGTCTGTCTTCACTGGCAGTTTGTTTGCATACTCTGTTTACTTATGACAAGGAAGTATTGGAGCAAGATGTTTGAAGCTGGTTTATCAGTGATCATCTATGTGTGAGGCTATTACAGAGCAGCCTGTAACAGGCTTTCTCAATCAGTGGGATATGGCCTTGAGCATCAACAAGGCATGAATGGACCCTGAAGATTGCCTTTTACCTCTGGAAACGAAGAAGGAAATTCTATGTATGACTTCTATGCTTGTCCCAGCCCTAAGTAGAGCGTCTCTCCCCTAGCAGACTGACACTGCAGTAGTACCGCTGGCCAGCAGGGGCAGTGGTGGCACAGGTAAAAGGTCCAGAGAGACTCCTTTCCCTCACTCCATGTACTCTCCTCTGCTAGCTCACAAATCTCTTGCCATTGGTTGCTTTTGAAACTAGGTATGCAGGAACAGATGAAAGCAAGGATGTTGAAGCTTTCCTAATGTCGTTTCTCACCTTCTTCACAAATCCAAAGCTCCAGGCTCCTGGTCACACTGTAGTCACACCCAAACTCCTGATACTCAGCTTCCCACATTTCTCTCCCTATGAGTTCCTCAGACTCTTCAAAGTTCTCTGATCCATAAGTGCTTCTGAGCTTCTGGCTCCTTCTGATTCTCCTAGACACCTTTCTAGAATTAAATAAGCACAAGAGAGACTAATAAGTGTTACCCACAGCATTGAAATCTGTTGCAGGAAAGAGGGTATAGCTTCATATATCTTAATGATTAGGTATTTCATTAATACCTTACATGTCCTAAGATTGGACTAGATCCCCACAGAGCTGGCAAATTTCTGTGGAGAAATCCCTGGCACCATATTTGTTTATCTTAGACAACAATTTGTCTCATTGTCTCTAACAGATGAAACCACAAATAGTGTTCAATGATAACGTGCCTCGATAAAACTGACAGCAAATTTAAGAAGCTCAGATATGTAAGCTGCATTACAACCTTCATCTGTGGCACCCAAACCCATACATGAACCATTAGCTTTCAATAACAGACTATTAAAACAGGTTCTCCACCTCGACAAGATAAACCTGTCCATAATAGATATTCATGCCCATGAAGGACACAAATCTGTTCATATAGGACATTAAGATAGTGTAAGCAAAGATACAAAGTTGAGGTTTCTAAAATTTGCACACAGGTGCTCCTATTTAGAAGTAGAATGACTTGATCTCACTGCTTCTTAGTCCTTCAATGTGAAACTATACAGGAATTTCTTATAGAAAATGAATGAGGACATCAGCACAAGGATTTGATGCTAAGTGATTTATGTGCATTAATTTGACAGCCTCGGATCATTCAAAGAGTGTTCTCTACTGCCCGCAGTCAGACAAAGCACCTGTATTTATTCTTGTTTAGAGTTACAGCTGTCCTTTCTAGCTCTTCCAGGTGTGGCTCAACGCATTAACTGTCCCATTGTCCATTTCTTGAACCAGCAATGGCCAGTAGGTCAGGCAGAGCACTTGATCAGCTGCTCCAGAGCACATGGTCAAGTAACATTTCTATCAATGATCTCCAAAGCTATTAGTTTGCAGATGATGATCTTTATTTATGTTGAATAATGTTTAGTTCTTCAAACTAATTGTCATATACTATGTCAATTATGAAAAAATACTCGTTCTACGCCTCTGACAGCACTCATTTGTCTCTCTCATCTTGGACTATACCCTATCCTGAGTTGCATTCCTTGTGTTGTGGGTTGGGTGAAATATCATTGAAGCTATGGGTGTAACCACTACCTTCTTTTAATGCCGCTGTAAGAAACAGTTAAGCTGCTTCATAAAATAATAGTGACCTCCACCCCAAACAAAACCATATGCTACTGTTCAAAACCTCAGCACATATATAGGCTGCACAGGCTGAGTGCTGTAGGAGAGAAGTTGAGCTGAACAGAATTTACTGTTCTTAATGGAGCAGGATGTGTACGTGTGTGTGCGTAAGAGGGAAAGAAAACCCTCTAGTAATAAACACAGAGAAATGAGATAAAGCCCAAACAAAATATTGAGACTGTGGCCATCAGAAAAAACCTAGAAAGGAAGTCTTTGAACTGAATATATGAATCTTCCCATGCTTGGGGAACTGAGACTTTGTAAAGTCTTTGTAAATAAATAGGTTTTATCAGGTAAGTATGATTCCATTTGAAATTTCTCTTTCTAAAAGAAAAAACCCCTCACAAGATCCTGAACTTCAATTAAGTGTTCAGGTCAAAATATATCAGACAAACCCCCACTGACCTGAAATCAGAAGAATTGCACAAGATGTAAGTCAGACTGGAGTTTGCCTCCAATGTTCTATATTCATTCTTCCCCACCTCTAACATGAACACATAAACATACCAAGAAAAAAAGAAAGGGATAAGAAGGGAAGAGAAAGGGAGGAAAGAGAGCATATAAGCCTTATAATTTCTTATATGTGCTCAGTACAAAATTATAATTTAATAATGCTTATTTCTTGACAGTAGTTTTTTAAATTAAAACAAAATAAGTAACAGTGATAAACACTAATTCAAGGGTTTTGATTTGACATAGATTATATAGTTCTGGCTATATGGATTCTTGTGCTATTCATAAGCCAGTTTAGCTTTGTACTTGTGCTCCAAAAGGATTGCATTATAGCTTTGCAATAGATTAGATTTCTTTGTATTATTCCATTTATATATAGCTGGTTGTTCTATTATGCATTTCCTTCACACTATCTTATAAACTGATTGGGATATATCTCCTTTTCTACTGTGTGCCTAAGTGCCTACCACAGTATGGATTTAAAAGCAAAATTAAATTCCCAATATCCCAGGCTTAGAAAATCATTGGCGTCCTGTTGTTGCATTGTAACTCTGCCTACAGTTCTACCTACCTACCTTCAGCTTATACAGAAAATACAATTAAAGACATGGATTGTTGAGGAATGGAAATTGTTTTCTACAAATCATAATGACGAAACTTGGCCCATTTCTGGCCCCATATGCTGTACTTGAACTTTGCTGAGGAGAGCTTTTGATGACGCTTTTATGTTCTTAATACAATGTGCTGTGTAATGCCTAAGTATGTTCTCAGCTCAGCTGGCATCTTTGTTTGCTTTGGGGTTCTGTGTCTTTGTGTCCTAAAATTATAGTTCTATAATCCTTGCATTTGCTCTGTGACTTGAAACAACTAACATGCTATTATTTTCTGTGAAATATCTAGTAGTGAGGGGAAATGCTGAGTATTTTACTAAGCAATAAAATGTTCTTCAAGTGATAATGCATCTTAACATAAAGAAGATTCTAATACTGGTCTTTTCTTACACAGTTTTGTTGAACTTGATATTCGTGAAAGTAGGACTCATAAAATGGACTAAATCCAAGTACAGTGTGGGCAGGTGCTGAGCAAGCTTTCCCTCCCAGCTTTTTCCAGTCCCCCTTCATCTCAGTTTGTTGCTGTTTTTACACCGTATCTCCTTACAGCAGAAATGTGGTGTCTTTATTGTGTGGACAAACATTTGTCGAGTTCTGACATGAAACCTCCGCCATTTTTTCCCTGTGCAGGGTCTGAAATGGGGTTTTTACAGGTGAGAAGCTGGTGCTCTGACACAGCTTCCCACCTCATGTGAACAGACAGTGAAGTAGTAAAGCATCAGACCTCATTGCCTCATTTTACTCTCCTCTGCACCCAGAAAACATACCTAGTAAGTAGTGAAAGGCTCTTTCTAAAGAATCAGCAACAAGACGCTTGTTAATAGCCATAGTATGCAAACGAAGTCCTAATAGGAGTATAGCTGGTATTCTTAGCCTATTTTGGGGTCCTCAGTTAAATAAGGATGGCCTTTTACAGTCATTTAACCATACATAAAACAAGAACCTCGTGATCTCTGAATTTATTTGCCCCAACTCTGCTTCTCCAAATAGCCTTTAAAACAA
Organism: Bucco capensis; assembly: GCA_013396975.1. Taxonomy (NCBI): domain Eukaryota; kingdom Metazoa; phylum Chordata; class Aves; order Piciformes; family Bucconidae; genus Bucco; species Bucco capensis. The sequence continues at coordinate 829,860 of VWZO01003279.1, forward strand.
ATTTTACACATTTTGTATGTATTTATATATTTATAATAAAAATGTAAATGAAAGAATCAAAACCTGGTAGCTTTTCCTCGTAATACTTCACTTGAAGCATACAGGCAGAGAGTAAACATTGGGGAAAAAAAGTATTAGTAGCTCTAGGAAGCATGGAGTGTTTAATATCCAGATTAAACACTGGTGGAGCTTGAGCTCCTTTTCTGTCAGTCTATCACCTGCTCTTGTAAAAGACTCCTGTCACATATCTCCTGACCAATTATGTCTGCAGTAGCTTGGGAAGAATCCTCTATCTGGCTGCTCACAGTGCTATGGGCTATGAACAGTAGACTGCTCTGAATTATTCTCAGGGTAAACCCTTTATGGGTTTTAGAAACAATTAACTTATCTATTTTCTACTAGTCCAAAAGCTTTATGGATAGCACAAATGTAAATTTATTTTAACCTCAAAACCAATGTATAATTTTTTGTGGAACTGGAAGTAGAGAACCAGTGTGATTGGGAGATACATTTCAATTAATTCTTCCTCTGACGCTTTATCTCCTCGGCATCAGAACCTTTTATAGTGTTAAAATTAACAATTATGCAGCTGATGGCTGGCTGAAACCACAGGGGATCTGGAAAGGGCCTCAGATAACACAACATGTATAAATCATTCAGGAGAACAATTCATGAAAGAAAAGTTATCTGTGTTTTGGATGACATTGGAAGAACTAAATAGGAGTCAATTTGAGGAAGGGACATTTTGCTCCATTGTCCAGCCTGGCTTTTTTTTTCTTTTTTTTTTATTGTGTTGTAATATACATTTTCAAAATTAATTAACCATTAACAGCAAGATAAATGTTTCTTCTTGTGTTAGGGAAATGCTGGCCTCAGCGGTGAAAGATTATTTCACATGAGCAGCACTCTTCCAGAAAGCTGTTGCCAGATAAGGTGGCGACTGTACTTTGAAGAGGAACAATGAGAAGTGACAGACAAGACCGTGTTTACCAAACTGAATAGAGGACTTGCCGGTTTCCACTCACCACTCGGTTACCTAAGCCCAGGGAATCAAGGCTGGAGTGCTGTTTCACCAACCCGGATCAGTAACAAAGTGGTAACTACTTCAGAATATAATAACATGCCATGAAATCTTACTCCAGGTGGTAATCAATAACATTTTAAATTCCATTTTTATGGAATGTTTTTTTAAAAATATGTTGTTGTCCTGTGGTTTGTTTTTCAACATTCAGACTTTTGATTATATGTTGAGGTGTGAATGCAGCAAGGCTTGAATGTGAAATCCTTCTACCTTAACCAGGCTAGAAATGTAGAAATAGGAAGAAGATGTTCTTGTTCTGCAACTTAGAGAAGATCTAAATTTGGCAGCTGTGTTGTATACAGAATGATGTGGAACTCGTGTGTGCAGTGCTCTTAACCACAGTACCAAAAGAATATAACTTCCAGAACCTCATACCAACCCACCTCATCTGGAGAAGGCCACCGGACATACAAATCATTCCCCATTTTTGTTTCTAATGCTACAGAGCTGGCAGAGTTGGTACCTCAAGTACAGGGAAGGTCACCCTCACCACATTGCTTGTGACCTTTGATAGCGTGCTTAAATTTTATTATTTTTCATCCTGTGCAAACCTACACGATGCTACAGTCACAAACCCAGGCTACTAGATACAATATTTATTTTAACATACATTACTTATATAAAATTGGGAGGGTAAGTTTTCAGTCTGTGCATAATCAGCTGCTATTTATGTATTAAATTTTTTATAAGGCACATGATTTTTATTTTTCTTGTCCACAGTTATTTTCACACATTTGCTTTTTACATCTTCAGGTTCTAGCAACAATATTAACTAGACAAAGGTACCCTACAGAGCAGTTCATATCAATGAATAAATCTTGCTAGAGCATAGAAGCATCTTTTTTTCACTCAAATATAAATTCATTAAATACAAACCTTAGGGAACAATGGTATAGAAAATATTTGGTTCAAATATTTGGTTGAGTTGCTTTCAGTGTTTGCTCAGTAGGTGGAAACCACAAGCAGAGGTACTGGCAAACTGCTGGCCCCATTGCTAAATACCAGAGAAGTCATCCATGAGAGCCCAAAGGTTTCTTGAAATACAATCCTTGCTCTAAGACTGTCCTCTTTTCAGCAAGAAATAATGCTTAGATCTTTTTAGTAAGTTTCCTCACCATAAACTGTGATGATAAAGCATATTCATTTAGTTGTTTAAGGAGTGATTAAACACAGGCAAAAATACAATTGCAACTTTATTTCACCAAAAAATGAAGATTTAAGTCATCTGACATTCTTTACAATATTACAGCTTTTCTCAGCAAATCTTTTTCAATTAAAAAGCTAAGCACATTTGTTAAGATGACTGGTTTATTTAGCATCTGCCAAAAGAGATGTTTTCAAATCCATATTTTAATTATATTCTCAATGTAAATAAAACCTGAAAATGGCACCAAAAATTCTGCTGAGTAAAATGAACTTTTCCCCAGGATTTTCAGAACTGCCAATGCAATAAAAAATTAGTTCTTCTCCCAGTTCTATTATATTAGTTATTCTGACAGTTCCTCTTTTAATTTCTGTACCTATCCATACAGTCTGAAACCTTAAAAAATATTGGTGCTTTAAAAATCCCTCACGTAAACTCAAATAACAAAGACAGGAGAGGCAGAAGAAGTTGACTGTAGAGATAGCAAAGACAGGGAGTGAGTAATAGGAGGAATAGAGACCATGAAGTAAACCTCTCCTTGTGTGAGAGGAATAACTTCACTGCTGCTGAAGTCACAGAGTATTTTACCCACAGCTTACACACATGCTTAGTTACTGTAAAGCATTTGTAGGGCACCTGGAAAACTCAAAGTGCTGAGTATTGCTCTCCTGGATGATAGTTGTGCAGAGCTCCACCAGACTGGATGGTTTCCTTGCATGAGAGTGCAGAAAGAAAAAGCTGTGTCCTCTACAGGAAAACTAATGATCCTTGAGTGTGTTACTGGCTGGCTCAGTGCTCGCAAGCCATGTCCCAGAAAAGACTCCAGAATGTAAAATGTGACTCAGCTGAAATTTAGGCTTTAAGTCCAAAATTGTTATTGTGAAAAGCTTTGCCAAGCTGATGGTCACAACCAGCTCAGGCCAGTCTGGGTACCTCACTGACTGTCCAAGCGCCCAACATTTAAAAAAAGATCATACATGCTCCTTGCAAAATGCAGTGGTTGCTTCTGCTCTGACTAGATCCACTTGCTTATAAATATGTAAACCCTGCTTGTTTGAACTGTTGCTCAGGACGTGAAAACCCTTGCTCACTTTCCTTGGACTACCCCTGAGGCAGGATCCAGGAGGGTGACCAAAAAGGGTGGGCAAAAAGCTAGCAGGACTTTGTGGGCAGAGAGCTTTTAGGCTGTGCAGGGAAGATTCTAGGACTCATTGAGCTGGAAAGGGCAAAGACCTACCTGTATTAGTATGCAAGTTAGTGGTCAGGACTTGAATTTGGCTCTGGTAGAGGGAAAACAGTGATTTTAGTCCTTGGATCTTCCCATTTCATACATTTTATCCAACATATGTTTAATGTACGGTACACAAATAGCTGTTGATAGGAATAAAAGCCAAGGATTTCCCCTATCAATCTATCCCTCATAACGCTCATAACCATGAAACCACAGAGTGAATGCTGTAATCAGGTTTTCTCTGCATTAATCTTGTGAATGTTCTCGGTGTGGCTGTTTTCTACACAGGAGAAGGGAGGTGTGAAACTAGCCCACAGTTTTTGCAAGCTAGCAGAATAAACCATATCTGTAAGCAAGTATCTTTAGAAAGCAGAATACGTATCCAGAGCGCTCAGAGCAAGAGCTGTTAGTCTTCTTGCTAGTACTGCCACCCACTCCCATGACTCTTGTATTCCTGCTGGAAAGTGGCCCAGCTTCAAAAGGAAGTTTTGCATTTAAATAATGTGGGGCACGTTACTCTAAATAGCATTGAAGTCAAACACAGTATGCATTACTGGGTAACCTAACTTTCCGTATGTGTTTTCCTCTTGAATGTACTCCACAAAGTGATGGTGAGATTTAATTTAACAAATTAAAATAATTTCTTCCAGCGTTTTCAAACATTGCCCCAAATTAGGAAACTCTCAAAGACGTTTCCCTAAAATAAGTTTGATTTTGATGAGTTGGCATTTTCCAACAAAAGCAAGAAAAATCCTGACCATCTCTAATTCCCCGTGAGATAGGGAGAATATTTCCTTTCTTTGAACACATGTGAGGTTCTGTCCTCGTGATACTGCAGTGACACTTTGGTGGGCACAGACTGCCTCTGTCTTTGCATTGTCACACAAAATGTGCCCACAGCAGTTGGGTCACTAGCCTGAAGAAGGAAACAGGAAAATGATGGGTGTGTATTAGTTGCACAGTATTCTATCTGTAAAATCCCTTAGGAAGAAAAAGCATTTACACAGTAACTTATTAAGGGAAGTAGTGTTATAAATCATCCCACAAAGAGAAGAAAAACCTTCTAATTGCATGCTTTATCTTCAGAAGTGATGAATTTCAGAACGATCTGCATATCAGGTACCTTGCCTGCATTTCAGTGCTAAAAGGCTTCTGTTGATGTATATCCAGCTTCTGTTACCTCTCTTTGACACATCACATAGTTACTTTCTTTTTAATCTCTGAAGAGCAGAAATATTGTGAGCTCTTTGCTGGTGCCAGTATGGATAGAAGCCATCCCTAAAGAGACGTACATTGCAATTGGCAAGATATAAATCACATAGTATATAAATATAGAGGTGTTTTTGTGTCAGGATGTTGGCAAGTGGTTTATGGGAAAAACTACTCCACTGGATTCTGAAAGCATCTTTTAGACCTGCCATTTATGACCTCTCTTGTTGTTTTTGTGCCAGTCTTCAAATTATCATTAGGGGTATATGTGACTGCTTGTCCAGATGTTGAACAGAAGTGTCCTGAGAGAGAAATGGGAGTTCTTGCCATGTTTTTTAGCTATCACTCTCTTCATTCACTAATGTCAGCACTTGTTTATTTGTACCGACACTGTGGCTTGAAACTGCCTTGCTGTCTCTTTGAAGCATAGTAGTCATGCCTTTCCAAACCTCAGCTCCAGATTGCTACTCCAGGAAAGCAGCTTTGCAGAAAAGAACCTGGAGGTCCTAGTGAACACTGAGTGGAACATCCACCAGCAATGTGCCCTTATGCCAAAGAATGCCACCAGCATCTTATGCAGCATCCTAGCAGGAAAAAAATCACTGGTAGGTTGAGGAAAGTGATCCTTCCTCTACTCAGCACTGGAGAGGCCACATCTGGAGTCACGAGTCCAGTTCTGGGCTCCCCAGTACATGAGAGACATGGACATACTGGAGAGATTCCAACAAGGGGCCACAAGGATGATTAAGGAACTGGAGCATCTTTCCTACAAGGAAAGGCTGAGAGCTCAGTCTGTTTAGCATGGAGAAGAGAAAGTCAAGAGGATCTTATGAATATACATAAATACCTGAAGGGAGGGCACAAAGAGGATGGAGCCAGACTCTTCTCAGCAGTGCCCAGTGAGAGCACAAGAGGCAATGGGCATAAATGGAAACACAGGAAATGCCATTTAAAGATAAGAAAAACTTTTGCACTGTGAGAGTGGTCAGAGGCTGGAACAGTTTTCTCAGATAAGTTTACTCTCCAAAACCTGACTGAATAGGATCCCGAGCAACCTAGTGTAAGTGACTCTACTTAACCAGGGGAGTTGGATTAGACAATATCTGAACATGCCTTCTTGCCTCAGCCATGCTGTGATTCTCTCATTTCTCTTCTAGCACTTCTTAGTCCTTAGCACTGGAAGAAAGGCTGACCTGATAGAGAAGTAGAAAGATGAAGTGGAGCTTTGATCAAGTTAGTGTCCTTGCAGAAAGTAGTGTATAAATACATCTATAGTGTAGATTTTATGCACATTACTTAGCGGAATCAACAGGACATTTGAAATAATTAGGGGAGATACCTTGGGGAAGCCATCTGTCTCACATCTCAAGCAAAGGATGCCAGTAGCTTTGATTGAGTGGTTAAATATCCAGACAACATAGACTGTGCTGGCAAATCAATAGCATTTCTCCATATATATATATACATTTTTAAGGCAGTATTTTATGACTAGATCTTCATTACATGTAGCTGGGAGTCCCTGACTGGGGAGATGAAGGCATCCAGCTTAAATCTGAGAGCTTTGGGAAGGAAAGGACTGTGGACACAGCAGGCTGAAGTCCAGCTGCCAACCAGTGCTGGGATCTGATATCTTGCAGATCCACAGGCAGCACCACAAGGACTAGATGAGCTTGAGGAACAGTTAGTTGAAGGATTAGGGAGGACCAGGGAGTTTGTGTGTGTGAACTTTGAAGCAAGAGACAGTCTGTCCACATATATCTAAATAATCATACTAAAGGGAAAAATATAAAAACTATTGGAGGCTTTCTCATCACGTTATCTCAGATCAAATTTGTGAGAGGGTTGATTTATTCTGAAGCTACAAAATATACAACAATTTACAATAGTAAAGTATTAAGTAAACACTGAACTGTAATTTTTTAAAGTGTCTTGAGCAGTACCAAAAATCAGTTATAATTTCTAAGAATTAATTCCTGCTATTAGTTATTTGACCTGGATATGAATCAGTGACCTAGAGCTGCAAAGCCACCCATATTTGTGGTACATACCACTTTCCTCTACTTTAACTTGCTTTATTCGGGTAACTGTAACCAGCTGTGGTATTAAAACCTGCTTCTATACTGCACCTATTGTCTGTTGTAAAATCAGAAATAAAAAACCATTACCTGTGCCATCTCCAGACAATAATTACTAATTTATTGATTTTAATACTTCATCTATTGGTGTAAAAAAGACAGTAATTTCAACTCTACATTCAGTAGTTGGACTTGATGATCTTAAAGATCTCTTCCAACCAAAACAATTCTATGAGTCTATGATATATTTTTCCAAATTATTTGAAGTTCATTATCCATTCCTTAAGAATAAAAGCACAGTACTATCTTCCAGAATTAAGTTGTAATGATAAAAATTGGTATCAGTCTAAGTTATGCCATGAAATGATAGAAACCAACACCTTTACAAGATATGAAATAGGATACAGTAAGAAAGCAGTTCCACTTCCACTAAAATAATATCTCTGTTAATAAGCTGCTGGCATCATGATGTCATTTGATACAACCATTTTAGGGTTAATAGTGATTTGCTATCATGAAGGATTTTGCAAATGTTAAAGTTATCAGTGTCCCCATATACCTTAGCTCAGCAAAGCAGTTAAGCATGTGCTTGAGTCTCATTCTGTAATCTCTTTCTCTAACCATAAATCCTGGTTCATTGACTTCTGCACTTTTTATAGTTTGCTGAGAAAAATTCATGCTACCTGTTTGGCAACATAACAGTAGCATGACAGACTACTGCATGCCTGCACCTTGTTTAGGATTTTGTTAGAGAATACATCTGGAAATGGAAGGAAAATGTTGTAAGAGAGGTAATTGCTTCATTATTCTCATTTCACCTGAGGTAAAAACTTCTAACTCACAAATGTCATGTTGCTAATTACAGCATCTATTGCAGTATTGATACTAATTCTTCAGTTATATTAATTATTACTTTTTTTTTATTTATCAACCCTGCAGAATGCAGAAAGCTGCACAGGAGCTCTGATCTAAAATCCTTGTGGTCTGGAGAGCAGGTGCGGGAAAAGGTGGATGTCCTAAGGAAATGAAAGTTAGGGGATAAACAGAGTGCATAAGAAAAAAACAAGCTGGTTTGACAAAGACAGTTTTTCAGTTTTCTTCCCTCTTTTTCTGTGTATTAATCATTCCAGTGGCTGTACTTCTTTTGTGTGTTTGTATTTTTTGTACATTGATATCAGCTATTTTTTGTATGTCAACCATGTACAACCATGTACAAGTAGACAGAGCAAGCACTTTTTTCTTACAGAAAGGCTACTCATTCTTGTGTGTTTTACACATCAACTACAGATGGACTGGTGCTGTAAACAGGAGATGCAGATCCTGATTCCAAGCCTCTTACTAGTTTTCACATCATACAGGCCTAAGTGACAGTCAAAACTTGGCTGGTCAATGCCATCAGCAACTTGATCTAGCTTTGAAGTTAACCATGCTTTAAACAGGACTAGATGACTTTGTAACTTTTAATGCTGATCTAATGTAAAAAAAGAATAAAGGGTGAATGGAATTCTCCAATAAGATACCACTGTTTATATCATTATTCACAACACAATAATGCCAATGATTAGGTCAACAGGTGTCCACCACCATGCTAAAAGAAATGTACTGAAGAGAGTATAGTAAAAATTTCATGGAGGTATTAATGCTGTCTTTTAAGGAGAAAAAGCTTTGGGAACAGTGCTGCGAAAATCCTGTTAGACAAGACTGACTGAGATAAGGAATATATTTTTTGTAAGAAATGATGACATCTGAGAATTTGTTATTGTTTCAATTCAGGGTGAAATCAAATGTTTCTCAAATACTGCACAAACATCAGTTTTGAAATAGACTGATTTTCAGCAATATTTAATTTCATATTTCTATCATTTTGTTTAAGATTTCATTCTCTGTTTTCAACCAGAGAATGCATGGATAGTACATATCATTATTAGATTCTTTGTGAGAGCAGTAACAATGTACAGTGTAACAGATTTGTGAATTTCTGAAACTGAGAATAGTGAGGTGTTCAGGAGCATAAATCTTCCCATAGCAGTGTTAATCACAACTGACATAATGAAAAATATTTAGATGTTAGATAAAACTGTATTTTCTATTATTTTCCCTGAAAAACATTTTCTAACTATAGAACAGGTTTGTCATGGGGAGCTGGTTTAAAAAAAAAAAAGGGAAAAGGAAAAGAGAAAGTGAAAAAAAGAAGAAAAAAGAAAAAAAAGTCTTCATTCAGGGGAAAAACCCCCACTGTGGTCAAAGGGAGGCTACAGACTGCAACCAGCCAGGTTCTTCCTGGAGCTGACAGAGAGAATGTGCAGTATCCCTTTTCCTTTCCCTTGCTGCCTGTAACGCAGGAGAAGTGGTCTGCACATCCACTGCACTGAGACTTGCTTCAGAGTAAGTGCTCTCTGTATCAGAACACAATGTCCCAGGCAGCAGCTGGCAGCAGCGCTGTTATTACCATGAAGAACATTGTGAGCAGAGTAGATTGAGACTAAGTTTTGGGGTTTCGCTTAGGATGCAGGTTAACAGTCACTGAATGAGAGATTGTGAAGAAGAAGTAACCTTAGCTAAGACAGAAAAGGAAGAAGGCAGGTGATGGTAAAGCTCAAACTGGTATTATTCAAGAGACAAAAAGCGCCATTAAAAATTTTGAAGAATGGTTTAAAAAAGTAGTGAAATACTACAGTAAAGCCGTCAGAGATTCAACTGTGGCAAAGCTCTGAGCATTCAAAACTAATCTAAAAGTAGAATGAGAGAAGAAAAAATACCATCAGAATTAATTCTGTAAGCATTAAAGGAAATGAAAGCAAGATCCTTAAAGTGCCCACAAGCAGTTTTCCGTTGAGAAAGCTGCAACAGGAAGATTTGAAAGAGCTGAGTCTCTTCATAAAAGAAATGCAACAGAAAGAAGGTACTGCCTTTGCTGAAGAAATATTTGTATGTTCTACAGCAAGTTCTTCAAAGGGGTAAAGATCCTAAGCTTGGATAGCTGCTCCAGACATTGTTAAAGAGAGAGAAAACAGCAATTTTGCTTAGATTTGCTGTAGGAGAAGCATGTACTTCTGTGCAATGGCTGACATTGCTGACAATGGCTTTGACAGAAGGTTGCAAAAGAACAATCAGCTTCAACCAGCTCCTGCTGTACCTTCCTGGAGATAAAACTGCCTCATCTTCCTTTCCCAGTTAAGCACAAGGCCATCAGAAATCAGCAATAAACATCAGAATCCAAAATACTTGTGACAAATCTATTAATTAGATTATAATGTGAGTCTCTGCAACATCCTTGCCAGTAGTCTTCTTTATGTTACTGGGCAGTGGAAAGTCCATTTGTCCCGAATATTTTATGTTTAGTAACCAGGAATATCAAGATGCTGCAGCTGTTTCCAGTTTTGGACTTCTCTGGGCAAAATGGACAATTCAGCACCTCACAGTATTTCTGCCTTTCATCAACACTGAGATATGTGTTTTGACCTCAGGGCTCAACATCATGTGTTTGGGCATAAATAATTGCACTGTCATTCTCATGAAGACTGCTAAGAGCTCTCAGGACCGTGAACTTGACTGGCTTTGTTTTACTTCATTTTTCTCTTTCTTTATCCATAATCAGATGTGTACCCTACTGCTGCTTTCTAACCATGCCTACACTTTAAAGTTTTCTACTAACTTCAAGTGTTCCCAGAAGAGAGCCTCAGCTTTTCTTGGTGATAGCCTGATGCCTAACAGTCCAAAATACAGATCAGGTATGATTCTACTATTTTATTTCTTTAGTGAGATGTGCTATTTTTAGATGTTTTTTAGATTTGGGACAAGCTGCAGCATGTCTAAACCTGAACTTCACTGCAAATTCCTTGTACTCATGACCACTCAGTTTTGGCAGAGATCTTTCTTAAATTGATAATAAGGACTGTGAGTGTGTTGCTGGTCTTAATTAATTAATGTTAATAATTTAGATTAATTAATTAGCTTTCAACTAAAACCAAAACACTCAAGGTTTTTCTGTGTAAAAGTTTGGGTTGTCAAGCACTTAATCTAATGTGGACTTTCCTCTCCTGTCTTTTTGTCAGCTGTCACCCACATTGTGGCTGAACAATCAAATATTTCCTCATTTATATTTAATTTGCAAATGATACACTTGTAGCTAGAAAAATCATCTCTGTTCTAATGGGTGGAGGTGGAAAATTTGACAGATCCCTTTTGGCAGTGGCAAAGAGTTGTTTATGGTAATTTTGGCTAACCTCGGCCTCCCATAAATAAAAACATGAAACTTCTTAACACCCACACTCCAAGTCTGATGCTCTTCCTGCTCTTCTTGAGTGTATTAACACTCTGCTTGTTAGCAAGTGGGATGCGTAAACCCCAGTCTTGACTATGATGGTGTAGGAGATCTGTGCTGACCTTCCTGAAAGCATCTGGAGAGCACTCGGTTTGAGTTCACTTTCAGCGGTCTTTGCTCTAGAGCATGGAATCATTTAACCCTTTCAGTTTATCTTTGCTGTGCTTTGTATCCTATGTCCTTTACCCATCTTTGCATCCTGTTGCTCCTAGGGTGCTGATCACACATCCACACCACATAGGGGTGTTCCTTTCACAGTCCAGTCCTTGTGTCTCTGCTGTAGAAGGAGATATGACAGCCTGTGCCACACTCTGCAGTACACTGTGCTGTACACTGAGCAGCTGCAGTAGGTAAATTCCCCTACATTTTACTTAAGTTTAAAGTGGAAATGCTGATTTTCCCCAAAGCTTCTCAGAGCATCAAAGCTGTATTCTCACATGTTTTTTGTATGTAATTTTTTATTGTTGTTGATTTTGGGTTTTGTTTGCTTGGTTTTGTATTTTTTGTTCTGTGTTACCTTTACATCACGACCTTCACTGTGTAGATCTCAGGAGTTTGTCTACGACAAAAAAAAAAATTTATTTTCTGCAAATACAAAAAAATGCACTGGGTGCTTCACATAATCTGAGAAAACAATGTTTCCCAAGGGGGTATTTAACATGCTCAGGCGAGTGCTCTGTTTTCCTAATGACACCTGCCAAAACCTCACTGACATATCTAGTGTTGAAAAATGTTTGGCATCAACTGTCTTTCACAGAATTTCTCCCCTTGTTGACAGTAGGAAAGAGCCATGTTATGCATATTTCTTTAATTCTCTTGGCTCCCTACATAGCAAAGTGTCTCATATGTTTTCTTCTATAAGCACTGATTCCCAAAGAGAACAGAACTTCCAGCTTTTCTTTCAGTCAGGGTTTTAAGGGAAAAGGAACTTCAGAGTAGGAACTGAATGAAGATAGGAGAAGGGCCTTTTTCACCTTGACCTTTGATAGCAACTTCCTTATCTGCTGCAAAATACTTTCCATTAAATGCTAGTTGTCTTGGTCCCTTGTTCCAATAACAATATCATGTCAGTGTCTTCATGATCAGACTAAGGATATAATGGGGTTTTTTTTCAGTTTAGGACTGGGTAGATTTCCTTGAATGTTGTTATGATTTTTCTCTCTTCCACTCTGTCCTAAATCCATGGTTTATTCTGCATTTTACCTTAAGGGGACATTGTTCGCCAACATAAATTCCCATTTACCTTCTGATTACAATAGGGCAAAAACTTCTTAAAACACCACTGTTTTGCATGAAAATACTCATCTCTGCCTTCAGAGTCTTCTATTTCTCTTTGCATTGCTTAGGTGACAAATCCACTGGTAAGGGAAGAGTTCTTTTGTATTTGCTAAGGAATTAGTAGACAGAGCTTCACAATTCTCTGTGAAAATTTTTCTCTCATGTACAATTTTGGGGTTTTGACTATTATGCCTCAAAAAGATCCTCTGGCCATTTGCTTTCTTTAGTAGTCAGACTACCTACCGCCAATCAAAACATTATGCACAGCTATCAGACATTATTATCAACAGCTATCCTGCAGTAGTTCTTTTGTTTGTGATGAGTAATTTAATACTCAACACTCTGAAACCTAAAGCTAATATTGTGAAGTACCTAAAGGAGACAAATTGCATATATCTTAATCTTATGATAATCCTCTGGTAGTTTGGGGATACTATTACAGAGTGGGATTTCAGAAAAGAAAACAAAACAACAAAAAGTTCTCTTCTTAAAGCAGCCAATGTTCCCTCGCTTTCCTTCTGCTGGACCTGAGCATCAGCAGCTGGTGGTACCTTCCTGGCATCAGGAATGCAAACTGGTGTATCAGTGCTCCCTCATCAGCAGCCTTTAGCCTGCTTTGGAGCTTATAAATTCAAAACGAAACCTTCTGTATTCATTCAGCTTGCAGCTGGGGAGCCAGTCCATTCTTTGATCTGCTTAATATCTGATTCCTGGCAGTTGATCAGTATTCCAAGTTTTTGTGAGCTTATAAAATGTTATCACTTTGCTAAAGAAGAATCTCTCTCTTTTATCACAGGGACCTACTGTCTTTAACAGTGATTTTTGGCTTTCACAATCTTTTTCTCTCAGTGGTGTAACTAAATTGCTTGCCTACACTGAGCAGTACAAGAGTCAAATATTGACCTTCTTTGCTGGCTAAAGACTACATAAGCAGTATCAGTATCCATTCTTCTAAGTAATCCCAATGATCAGTTGAGAAAAAGAAATTTAATTGTCAAATATGGTATTTCCTTGGTGAATCCCTCCTAGTCACCTTAAATTCTCCTTAACACTGAGTTTAGAAATGCCAGCTCTGACTGGCATCAGCTACCAATTAAAAGAACTTCACAATGAAAAACACCTTGAGTTGGCTGCTACTTCTTGTTTTGTGGATCTTAGGCCTTGTATTAGAGCCAGGTTACTATCTGAGCCATAGGCTTCAGAGGTGGATGTAGAGTTTTCTGAGCTCTGGGAGTTATAACTGCTCTTTCCCTATGGATTCACTGGTGTAAGCTGAGAACAGTGGGAACAATCTGTATGGCCAGACTGTTGTCTCTGTTCCCAGCCTCTACTGTCGGCAGCCTTCGCGTGTTCAATTGTCTATGTTCCTGCTCCTCAGAACAAATCTAATCCTTCTCTTTAGCATCTCTCACTTCTCCACTTGGCTAAGAGTGATCACCATTCCTCATATAATTCCCCTCTCTGGCTTATTAACGGTTTGTTATTCCTACTACAGATTTGAGCTGCTACCTTCTACTTCAGCATTTTCTCTTTGTTGACTTGTAAGCCTCAGATAATTCAGTGCTGCCTCTCATGAACTCATGTTGGCTGGGCCTGATCCCTTGGTTGTCCTGGATGTGCCATATGATCACTTCCAAAACAATCTGCTCCATAACATTCCCTGGCACTGAAGCCAGGCTGGTAACACTTGCATATGCTGTTCTACCAAGACAGCAGCTAGAATATGGGGCTCAGGTTTGGTATTTTTTCAAAACCCATTGAAAAGATGGAGAAATTGCTGATAAAATGCAAAAATGATAAAAGAGCTGGGAAAAAAAAATTAATCTCATCAGAAAGAAAATTTTGAAGGAATTTAATTAGAGTATATAATATATAAACACTGAGCACTGAAGTAATCTTGAACTTAGTAGAGAACAAAATAGTGGTTGGACTCTGCAGCTAAGTCAGTCCAGGACAGAAGTCATATGCCTTTCTTCTTTTTCAGTGAGTAGTATTAACCATGCAAAATAACTACCATGCAATAGATTTTCCATCTCCAGCTATTGTCAGATGTCTATTCTGTTAGAAGTTATGCATTAGTCAAACACAAATTATTCTTTCATCAAACAGAAGCTATTGGGCTCCATACAGAATTAATTGAATGATGAAGTAATAGCGTTAAAATACTGTAGATCAAATTTTATGATTTAATAGTCTGTTTTGGCTGTGAAATCTAAATGCATACGTGTGGATTTAAATGGCTAAACCATTCAACTTCAACACTGGCTCTTGTGCTTGACATCTCCGTTTCAGGAGGAAAATAGCTGTGGCACTCTGACAAAGCCACAATTTTACAATATGCATATTTCCTTTGGTATATCTAATCTGTCATTTGTTTTTCCACAGTTATTTGTAGCTTTGTTGCTGCTTAGGTCAAAATCATCCAGAAGCTTGTGATTTTCAGGTTTGTTCCCAAGATCCCAGCAGCACTGACTGGAACTGGAACTCCTCTCAGTAGCCTCCACTGCCACCAACCTTGTGCCAGGGCTGGCTGTTTTGTTGGCTGTGTTTTGCTCATTTTACTAGTAAGTGTGAGGCAGAGGGTTTGAAACTCCTCCTGAGCTTCCATTGATGGGAGATGACTAATCTGTAATCTCTGAGCAGGCCAGTATGGGGCTTGGGAGCAGCTCCTCCCTTTCGTGAGGGTTAGGTTTGCTTTTAACCCCCTCAAGAAATGGTAAATATCCATCATGGTGAGAAATTAGGTCTGGAGGCACATAAACTTTTTTGCCAGGGTCCTACAGAGATTGAGCTAATTGCTGAGTGGAAATGTTTAAAACTGGATGGAGTGGCAGGTACACTGATGCTACAGTCCTTCCTTGTGGTCATTTCCTTAAGAAGGAAATATCCAAATCAAAAGGACAGCAGTGTTAAATGGAAGTCAGGTGGAGGGAAAAACATAATCAGAAATTCAATAGAACCATTTCAAATTGGGTACTGAATACATTTATTTTGTGAACAAACTCCCTGTGCAACAAAAAGTAAAGTTCAATAGAAAGTTAACATGATAAAATAATACAACCAGAAAATGATTACTTTCTCTTAACAACAGATCAATAAGTGTATCATTGAAGTGCAGTGTCCTCTTAAACAAACGCATTCTGAAATAACTTGGTGCAGTTAAATTATCTGTGGAATATTTTCCTGTTCCTTACTGAAATTATTTACAGAAAAAGAAAACAGACTCTCAGCAGAATTTTCTAATTGTTTGGGTGTAGAACAGAGAATAACTATGTTTTATTGGAAAATATTGCTAATCTACACAAATATCTTCAATATGTAATTTAATGAGTGGAAGCTGGTAAGATTTAGTCCTGTTACAGAGTGATAGGCTCTGGCCAAGGCCATGGCCTGCTGTAGGCACCCCTATGCATACATGTAAGAGGGGGACTCTCTCCTTCTGGAGGCTTTGCACCTTCTGTAGATGGGATGTCAGCATAGATTGCCAGAGTGTAGGACTAGAACATGTAACCCATGATCAAGCTATTCAAAGTACTTCAAAGTGTGTGTGGGAAATTAGCCATCCACAAAAACTAGACAGGCTTCCTGTAATGATCTCATGACAAGTTCTGTACATATACTTCAACCTAATCCATGAGATTTTTGCACTGGAAATAATTTGGCATTCTCAAAAATTCAAACATTTGTGTCAGCTCCACAAACTCTGGCACAGGCTGAAGCTGGGAGAAAGCAAGGCTTATTTTATCATTTTATAGACAAGAAACCAGAGCACACACAAATCGAGAGTGCAATCCCTGAGCCCAAATATAAGCTTCTACTGCCAGTGTAAACATCTGAAGGTATCCAAAACATCTGCACAGGGCTGGCAGGACCTACAAGAGGCACACAGTCTGTCAGGACAGAGCTGGAGGCTAGGCAGTATACCAAACAGGGCACCTAAAATGGCTTTATATTTAGAGACCTGAATTGCTTTGTGAGTGATTGTTCATGGACTGAATAAGCACTGTAGCGCAGGAACTTGAAAGCAAGTGTTTTGAGAGGTGGTCCATTTGCTTTCATGCCTATTCTTCAAAAATATGTATAATTCAAGTAGCCTTTACCACACAATGACAAGGTCCTTTCTGTCTGACACAGAGCAACATTTCTGAGAGGAACTCTAGGTTCCTCAGATTTGTGTCCTAATATAGTAAAGGGAATCTGTTTCTAGATATCAATTACTGAAGTTCTACCTATTTGTTAATCTGTGAAATGAGTAAATCGTGAAAGCAACCAATAATGTGCTAATTTCAGCTCAACATTTCAAATTGAAAAGAAATTATAAATTGGGTCCTTCTAAAGCCAATTCATTTCCTTTGTGTAATGTCGTTTATGTGAGAAATTCTGGAGCTTGGGAAATCCCATCATGATCAGTTCAGTTTAAATATTTCCTCTCCAGCCCATTCTAACTGCTGTCTGTTAAATGACTTTGTGGCTTTCTGACACTGTAGGCAGCTTAATTGAAAATTTGATTAAGTGAGATAATTGCCTGTTGTACAGCAAGAATGAGAATTTCTTGTGGGAGAGCTGGTTTTTGTCGTTCATCTCTGTCAGGCCACTGTGTTTTGATGCACATTTGAATTGAAGTCATTGCTGACAAATCAGTTCCTGGCCATCCTTTGCTATTATTATATTTTCCACTGACATTTCTGAGAAAAATAATAAAAATCTTGAAGTTTCTTAAGGACAAGATCCACAGTCCCAGTATCAGTTCTTGATGATCTCTAACTAGATTATCACTAGCAAGGATTTAGCCAATTGAGTTGTTGTAGCTTAGCTAAAATAGCTTCAACAGAGTTGGAGGATATATCAGCTTTCAAACAAGATAGGGAGATATCTCAGAGATGTGGAGAGCAGCTCTCATCATTCAGTCCTATCCTACTACATAGCATTACCAGAAGTTTTGACTTGAAAGAAACCCTTGAACTCAGTCATGTGTCAGAGGCTGGACACAAACCGAGAATGGTGACTTTTGGTTAACTGCTCAATTAGTGCTGTGTGGGGCAGAAGTTCTTTGATGCCACGTACACCCATATTTAGAGTGGAGAGCTGCATTCTCAACAGACAACTTTGGGCAGTTTTCTTCATCTCCTGAACCGGACTGCTGTTGGGTTCATGGGCATGAGCTTGTGTTACTGAAGGTAAGACGGAACAGTCAGGCAAGGAACACGTGCCAGGAAGGAAATGGGGAGAAGGAAGAAAATAGCCTGTTTTATCAACACGTAGGGATGGGTAAGAGGAGCCCACTGTACAGGAACACAGTGTCAGTGTACAAAACCAATCACATTCTGTTTTTTTCCCAGGTTTCAGAGGTTCGTGTTATTCATGAACATACAGTGCGATGTCAGTGTGATCTTCTTGGGTGTAAAATCATCATGTAAAATTGTCATGTCACCCAGCACATTTAAGCTTTTAATAGGAAAATATTGTTTGATATTTGAAGTCTCTTGGTTTTAGAGAAACACTGGCTGATAAAGTATTTTGTCTGAAAAAAAGGAAGGTTCCAAACATTGGTGGTATAAATAAGCTAATTGGTCTTAATGGTGTTATCAGTAGGTTTCTCATCTTGACTAAGATTGAAAATCTAGGTTCAATGGTTAAGTGAGATTTACAGATATGGATGACACATTATCAGGAGAATTGGGAATAGGGCAAAATATGACAGACAGCATTCCACTCAGAGTCAGTAGTTGACCACCAGTGTCTGCGCTAGTGTCAAGCATCAATGGATAAGCAAGACATATTTCTGAGTGACCTGTAGTCTTAGAGGATTATGCATTTTCAATTCTCAGTCCTGGATAAACATTGTATTAGAAATACTGAGATGCACTGATAAACAAGGCATTTAGAATACCTTGGAATATCACAGGTAAAAGAGATTGGAAGGGACTTAGAGAGGTCATCTACTCCCTCCACCCCATCAAGGCAAGACAAACTATACATATGACATTCCTGACAGACACTTGTCTAACCTGTTCTTGAAAAAAAGCAGCAGTGATAGAGATCCTACAGACTCCCTAGGCAAGCTATTCCAAGGCTTAACTAGAAAGTTTTCCCTAATGACTATCCTAAATCCCCTTTGCAGAAATTCAAGCTCATCAATTTTTGTCCTATCTACCAGGGACATGGAGAACAGATTATTCTCTGCCTTTATGAATACACTTAAAAATTATGAAAATTTCTGACTTCGTTTCCCTGGTATAGGCTTTGCAATTTCAGGAGGTAAAAGGAGACAAGTAAGAAAAGAAGAAATCAAGAAGCACAGAGCAAGTATATAGGTATAAGAATTCATATCTATAAACTGCTATATGCAGGTGTAAAAGTGATATATAATAGATATATATTTTATCGACTAAGGTGCTAGAAATCAATGAGTAAGAGTGCAATCTAAGACTCCCAGGGGAAAACTCCTGATTTTTGGCAGGGATGATATCAGGACCACAAAGTTAGTCAGTGGGTCTTGCCTATTCTAGTGGGTTAGTGGGTCTTGGTCATCCAGCTTAAAGCACAGTTCTGATTTCAGTTTCATTTTGCAAAAGTGGCAGTTGGTTTCTGACTTTGTTTTGACATCTTGGGTGTAGAGTAAATATGAAACACAGAGAAATTATTTTGATCACATTAGGTAATATATAGGATACATCTCCATTGTCAAAGTCATTTGGACCAGTAGGAGCAGATTGATAACGCAAAACAGTTTTTGCTAAGGATCATGTATCCACACTCTGTATTTCAGAAAGGGTAAATCAGGACTAGCTGCAGGACACGCCCAAGAACTAAGTACCTATAAGCTACGTGAGCACTGTATGTTCTCTTCTGGAGCATAACGTCTGGGTTAGGTTCATCCAACAGAAATATAAGCTAAGGTATGCCAAGGTGTGATGTGAACCAAGTCAACCAAAGTCCAACAAGTGAGAACAACCAGGAAATCCACTTTGAAAATCAGTCTTGATTTGAGCTAAAATGCTAATGTCTTGCTAGATCAAGAAAGCCAAATTTTGCTCTGTACACCATTTCACCAGGCAATGTCAATTTGATGTTAAACCTAAAACCAAAATAATTTCCCTAACCAATACAAGCTTCAATATGTGGGACAGTTCTTCCTTTAAATCCCTGGATTTTCAGAGTCAGACGATGTATCTTCTGCAGTCAGTATGTCCATTTAATGAGTTTGCATTCCACTCTTTCCTCCTGGTCACTGCCTGCTCTTTCAGTTTTGTTGATGTACTTGTTTATGAACTGTGAACTTCATCTGGCTGTCAAGGGGCAGTAGGAGAGCAGACCAAAATGGCCACAGTGAGTGCAGGGACAGTCATTATGTCATCATCACAACTGAGGAAAAAGTTGTGGATCTTCAGTCTCAGGAAACAATGGACCCTGCCAAAAAACCTCTGAGTCATATGACTGCCGAACTGCCCTTGGTTCTTTCATAGCCATTTTCTGCTGCCCTACAAATTAAGCAGATTGCTTGAAGAAGGAGTAGGGTGATGGAAACTACCCTAAGGGACTGCTTTTGATGGGTAGCAAGAGAGGAAGAGCAGTGTAGCTGATGAGGGGAAAACTACAGGGATTCAGGCAAGATGGTGAAGCCTTGATAAGGATTATTGTGTTAAGTCCAGAAAAATGGACAACAGGAGGGAAAGGCATATAATGGATGCTACCTGGAAGCAGTCTTTAGCCCTGATGCTGCTCTTCTGGTATTTCTTGAAATTTTGCAACATAGTCATTTGAATGGTCATTTGAACAAGAACACAGCAACTTTTCCCCCCTACTCATTTTTCAGCAAGGTCAATGTTCTGTTCTGCTTCACTATGTGACCGCACAAATGATCAGGGGAAGATGGGGTTTAGGAGAAGGAGCAGGGGACTACCTAAGTCACCATGGCCATGTGAAAAGCTCTGAGCTTTGTATTGCCAAAGGTCAGTGAAATGTAAGCCTGAGACTGGCTGAGATGAATGACAGTAAGGTTATTCATCACTGTGGTTTAGGAAGCAGTTAGCATAATTTAAAATGGAAGAAATGTCCAAATATAGAGACCTATCTTGATCTCACTGGGCACAAATCTCCTTTAAAGTCAGGATGCAATTCATTTTACCTGTCTTCAGTCAGCTAAAAGTTATATGTCTAAGCCAGTCACCCCAGGCTCCCTTTGTATTCAGTCAGGAGAAATAGGTATTTCCAGAGGGTGATTGATCCCTCCTTAAGGTGGATCTGTCTGACACAGGTTTCATAATTTTCTGAAGGTGCCAGTTTCTCACCATTGACTGAAAAAAGAAGCAGAGTGGCTAACTCAGATGTTTAATTTTTAGGTGTTTAAAGGTAGGTGAGATGAATCGTGTCCTTGAGAATATCATCATTTTGGGTACCACTATATGATACCATATATGGTCAAAGCTATATTTCAGAGCCATATTGTCAAAGGTATATTTCACTTACATGACCAAAGCACTAAGTGGCCTGTACATAAATAAGGCTTTGTGGGTCAATGACAAAACTCCATTACTCCAGGGGAACAGGAGTCAATCAATAATGAGAAACTACAGTTGCTGACTGAGATGTCCTAGTAATTCTTTCCACTGTGAACTTCTGATTTATGATATATATATATATATCTATCTATTTTTTACCAAAACCTTTATCTTAAATCAGAGGAAGGGATGGACTTGGTGTAAGTCATGTCAGTGCCTCACTGAACATAGTAATAATTAAAATTTTTAAAAATTTGGAATAGATATTATAATTTTATCATATAATAGAAATTACTGCAATCAGGTATATACTTTAAAGAGCTTTTTTTATGTGTGTGTGAATTTCCTTGTTTATTCAGTTGTGGCGTTTTAGCTGATAAACAACCATTCTGTTCAGTTTTAAGTGCTTTATTACATGGCATTCATTTCTGTAACACAAATTCTTTTGTCATAGTTCTCATCAGGTTCTGTCATGATAAGAACAGGAGATCAGTTCATACTTTTCCTCTAAAACTGAGCAGAATTTTCTCAGCTTTACCAACAAACTACAAGCCTCCCAAATCTAGACACTACATAAAATTTGTTTGGTTTCACTAACATCTAGGTCAATAAACATCACCATTTGTCATTCCGAGAAATGTCTCACTTTGAATCTTTCTGTTCCTAAGAGACTCACTCTGCATCCTGGCAATGTGTTGATGCAAACTCACCTTTTCTGATGTGAGGTGACCCATTCCATCAGGTCTGTGGTAATGCAGAGACAGTGTCCTAAGAATTAAAAAAGATGTGAAAATACATGCAGCTCATCTTTAAGCAGCAGATATTTTGTGTGCAGTTCACTTACGTATGAACATGTATACACCTGTGCTGTATCACACTCAGGGTAACTGACATCCAGGCATCAGACTCCTAAATGAAAAATGTGCCATGAAACTATTATCTTACTCGGAGGAGTCAAAAATATTAACAAAGAGTCACCCAGACAGTTGGTGTACTGTGCCAGGCTCACCAGGAGCTATAGCAGACATTACTATCATTAGGAAAAAAACAAAAAGGAACAAACGGGGGTCGAAGTTTCAGTGACTGGCTCCAGGCTATTTTCGCTTCCTTTTCTAAAGCTACAAAAGCCAATCTTTCCTCAGGAAATAGTATTTTTGGTTGTGTGTGATGAGTTTGTCTTTTGACAATCTTTCTTTTTAATCTGACTCTATCATAACAAATGGCATTTGTGTTCTTCTGAGCAAAGAGCTAGACAAGATATAATTAGAAATACTTTAGCTGACCTTTTATAAACCGTGATCCCCAACAAAATTGTTCAGAATCACATTAAAAAATGGTCTTACATCTTTTGTGGGTACAGACAAGATTACAGGATACTTTTATTTTAGAATAATTACACAGTGACCTTCAGTGTTATTTGCAAAGGTCATATTCTCTTCACATACCCTTGATTTCCTTTCAGTTTTCCCTTTTGTCCCACCAGACACAAATTTAGCAAAGGAAGAAAAAAGAAAGAGTATTTTTTCTTACGGTTGAAAACTGAAGAAGATAGTTCAAAGTCCCCATAGGCACTCAGAGGGCTGTGGGCTATGATAGGCTATTTTCTACCATTTAGCTCCTGTATTATCACTACTCCTTTTTCTTCATTATTCTCCACTTATCACATGCAGCATCACTACAGAGCCCAAATAGAGAGTTGTAATTACCCAGCTGCCACCTGATAGTACCCCTTCTATCATCTTTATCTCACAAGGCCTTGCTGTTTCATCATTGGATAAAACTTGCCCATGGCAATGCCTGTGATAGTGCATCTCAGAGATACATTTAAAGTTTACTCATTTATCGCAGAAAAATGCTGAACCCATGCAATTATTAGATACACTTGCCAATTTATTTGTTCAGTAAGGCTACTTTAACTCCTTTTCTATCAGCTATTTGTTCTGTTCTAGAAAACACTGAGGTCACTGTTGGGCACCAAGATGAAATAGAAAATTTCTAAGCCATCCAGGCAGAAAACAGCCCACAAACTCATTGATAAAAACAGACCTATGCTCTCCCTAGCTATATAATGTGAAAGATCTGTATTTTGTGCATATTTTGTTCTTATATCACCCCATAAGGCTAACCTGTAGGTCACGTGTCTTGAGCATCCCAATCTCCCAAAGTAGATTTCATGCACTGCTCGGTGACTGTCAGGTCCAATCCAGAAATACCACATTTGGGAAATAAGCAATCTGCTGACAAGCATAAAAACTGAGAGTAAAAATGTGAGGACTTAATATTAAATGTATCCAGATGCAATTGCTCTGTGAGTAGTCAGCATCTGCCCTGGCTGGCATGTCTGAGCCTGATTTTTTAAACTGGGATTTTGCTTTAGGATCAATGCAAGTTTCCTGTCCTTTGAAGAGAAATAAAATAGTGGAAATGGGAAAACAGAGAGTAAATTAGAGTTAAAAATGAGGAGTTTTTCTGAATTTTTTCAACTAACATTTACAGTATAGGAACAGTAACAGCTTTCAGCTGAATCTCACTCTGGTGCTTGCTATGGGAAGCCCCACTAACTCCTTGTTAGCATGGGAGTCTCTCATTCATTTTACGTGGGCCATAGGGAAGGAGGTCTGAATTTGGGCTGTGCCACAAATTTGCTCTGCAGCCTTGGGCAAGGCATGCAGGATATGCAACTGTAGGTGCCTAAAGTGAAGCATGATGAACAATATCAGCACAGTCACAGCAGAAAACACTGGGGTCCAAGATGTCTCTGCAACTCATCAGGAATTCTCTTGAACCAGCCAGCCTCAGTAGCTCAGCTGATGAACAATGCTGTCTCCATGCAGGAGGGTCTGTGTACCTCTCTGTGTGCATCCCCACTGCCCCCAAAGCAAGAGAGTCTAGGCAGGGTGAGCCCAGCTGGCTCCATGCATGTCCAGGTATCTTAGGTTGAGCTTTTCCTGGTACAAAGGTGACTGCTCCTCTCCCAAATGCCAGCTGGCCCAAGCAGGAGCAGAGCAACACTGCATAAGAGTTAATAGTCTTGGCTAGATCTGAGCTGGCTCTGTATCCCAACATCCACGTTTTATCAGCCACCTGCATAAAGCACCCACGGGTAATTGGGAGTTGACTGTGTAATACATAGGGAAAACAAACAACCTATGAACAGGAGTCAAAGAAACCAGAAAGTAGAGAAGAGTGTTGCCAGAACTAGTCAGAGGCAAATTTGAAGGAGGAAGGTATGGCAGAGTTGTGACTCTGTGAGGGCACTTCTTCCCAGCCAGAGAGAGACACATACCACCCAATGGGTTCCTGCCATGGGACATTACTTCTGAAGCTGAGGGCTTTATCCAGGACAAACCCCTCTGGAAATAAACCTGGTAGAAACGTCCCTCCTCTGTCTCCTGTTGCTGTTACCAACAACCTTGTGCTTAGGATGATATCTGGGAGGTGAAAGGCCTTCCATCAGACTGTCACCACAGCCGATCTGGAGAGATCTGAAGGTAACTAACCTAAAAACTGAACTTTTATTTAACAAATCTGTATTTAAATATCTATGCACTGACCTGTGTGCTTCTCAGTTTCTCGTTTGTAAACAGTAAAATCACAAAACTTTCTTGTTCTAAGGTAAACTGCTTTGAGACCTGCTCTCATTACCAGGCTCATTTAAACTAACCACACTGTTCTGGCACTGCAGTGTGAAAGGGGATCTTGAAGATGTTCTGGAGGAGATGATTGCCTGAGATGCCCTCTGTGAGATAAACACTAGGAACCCACTGGGTCTTCTATTCGCCTTCCAAACATTACACACATACCACACCCTTCACAGAAATTCAGGTAGTTTGAAACTTAGGGTGTTCACCAACGTGAAAGAAGCCTGAAAAGGTTTCACAAAGCTCCCACCCACCTGAAAAAAGAGAATGCCAGATAATTAGTGGAAATTGGCATTAAGTATTGAATCCACAAAGTGTGGTAGGGTTTTTTCTTCCCCCCACCAAACAGCTCTGAAGAGTGTGTACATCCTGACACAAAATGACATACTGGGTCATGAATTTTTAACTAATATTTTATTGACTTTATATGCATTTCATAAATTTTTATTACTTCTTAACACTCAGAATTTTAGTACAGCTATTACTATGGCAGTTACTAAAAAACCCCAGCAAACCAAATCCAAATCTGTTGATCTTTTAAAAGCAGTACTTCTAATTAAGTGATCAATATGTAGTTGAAATTGTGTGCCATGCAGTGAATAGTTGGCTTGCATGACTATGTAAATGCTGACAGAGAGACTGAGCAGCTCACAAGCCCTAAAAGCCCTTTATTGCAGGTACAGCAGCCATTTCACCCTATACCATAGTTAATATTCAGGAAATAAAATTATTAGTATTATTTAAATATTTGGCTCCATTTAAGAAAATTTAACTTTGAAACAGAGCCGAACCAGATGCTGGCTTTCTTCCAGGAGCCAAAACCAGCATATGGCCTTCCAGATCTGGCTGCTTCCCCAACTAGCAGTCTCATTTTTCCTTTTGAGAAAGGCAAGCCTGAAAGGTAGAGTGTTCATCCTCCTTCTCTCCCAAGGCAATATTCCTCAGGATCTCAGCAGCAGGATGTTTTTCTGTCAGACCTCCATATTGAATGTTTATGAGAGTGAGCTAATTGTGAGAAGCTGATTGATACTTTCCCTCACTTCCTCCTATACACGGAGAGCAGGATGGTGGTTTTTCCAGATGGAAATAAGTCTGGCTTGCTACTCATTTTCCAAGCATGGTTTTGGCTATGTGAGGGCAGAAAAATGCTCTGTGGAAACCAAGAAGCTGGTTTACACTCCTTTTCCGGAGGTACAGAGGAGTGGGGAGTCACTTTCTGACTGCCCTAGATGTACTCTGCAGCTAGGCTTGTATTTCTGTGGCCCAACTCTTGCAAAACTAACTCCTAAAGGATTCTACTTCCAGCTGCAGTCCCCTCTCCATCAACTCCCTGCAGATCCACCAAGGGCTCATGCATCAGGCCTTGGAGGTCAGACCCTTTGTTGTTACCAGCTGGGAGAGTCACTAACAGTAATGAGTAATTCATAGCACAGTGCTTTTTGCACTGCAGTAGCACCAGACCTTCCTGTTAGGGAATGTGGCCCAGACTTCAGCTAAAATCCACCAAATTGTTAAAAGTCTAGTGTAGGTATGTCCCAAAGCATTAGATCTGAGACACAAAACAAATAACAAATGCTAACATCCCCAAAAAACTCAACAGAAAAAAAAAAAACCAAACCAACCCAAACAATCTCTAAGTAGGGTTTGGGGAAAAGACTGTAAAAACTGTGAGGATCCACAACTGTACTTCATGAGCCATGGTTAATTGAGAGAAGTCACAAATATGCTGATTCCATACTTAGCCAGCTCCACCTATGCAAGGTTTGGTCTCATGAGGGTCTAAGATGAGGATGCAGTGCCCAGGGTGCTGCCTCTGCTATGTGCTTAGTGCCATGGGCACGTGTTACACAGGCTCTTACAAGCTTTGCTTTTGACTCTATTGAAATAAATCTTGGTTTTACCTAGATAATCAGGGCATTTTTGAAGTCAAGGGGCAAGGGATGCCTCTGTTGTTTGTATTGCTAAATAGATAAGATCCACTAAATAGAGGGCATGGAACCTTGGTCCAGAAATGTACATACTTGGGCAAAGCCTTATTCAGCAAAACACTTACATGTGCTGAAAGTTAAGCATAAGCCTTGTACTCTCTACACTTCTAGAGCTGATACAGGGAACATCAACTTGGCTATTTTGGGGTATAAGGTTTTAAAATGATTGAATTGTGTAATGTGTGTTCAATCTGGGTCAAGTCCAGAAAGGAGATAGATCAATAAGCTGAAATTTATTGTAGGTCTTCTTGAACCTTGTTTGGCTTTGTTTCTAAACAGGAGAGTAGAGGAAGTCTAGACTGCCTTAAAGTTGCTCCAGAAAGAATAAATCAGCCTCTCCATCTGTGTAATATTTCTTGCACTTCTGATGCTATCAAACCCCCTATTTTTTATATATTCATGCTTGTATGCATGTATATATGGTTATATGTATAAGTTCCCTGAAAAATCTTTTCTCGTATTGTAGCCAAAGCCAAGTAGTTTTCCAGCATTTTTAATAATTTTCAATCCAAAATTTAGTAATTGTTATGATGAAGTTTTGGAATGGGAAATGCAAGTTTTGCTTCATATGCAGATCTAGGTCTTTGTAAATGTGTCTATAATATAAATTATCAGTTTAATTTTGCCGATGTACCACATTTTCAAGGCAGAAATGTGGGCACCCAAGGCCCTGGGGAGAGGAGAAATTAACAGCATTATTTACCCTATACCATAGAGGCAGCTCAGCCCCAAAGATGGTAATTTCAAACTTTGGGTCCAAGATATATAAAAGCAGGGCAATAAATGCGTCCTCCTTCATAACAGTGAAAGGTTATTCCCGTCATTACAAGAATGTCCTGAGAGAGCAGTGCTGAGGAGAACAATGGGTGTGCTCTGGAAAGAGAGAGTTGTTGCTGGTGATATTGCACTGTTTATAAAGAAGGACATGAGTCATTTTTAGAAATAATTATTACATGTCTCTTTTCTCAAAATCACATACCAAGTAACTTATCACAGTTGTTTTTATTAGTTGTTGTGACTGGGAGTATCCAGAATGATCTACCACAGCACCAAGCTGTGTATAACCACAGGGAGAGATGTAATTGGTGCCCTATGGCACATATATCCTAAACAGAGGGGAAAAAAGGGGGCAACATGAGGAGAGGGCAGAGAAAAAACTGTGAAGAGATGGTGTAATACTGAGGTTAAATCAACCACGATGATCTGTCACCCAGGAAGGAATGGTTCTCCCACACCTGAGTCTCAGGAGGCTCACATACCTTAAAAAAAAGGCTTGGTTTATTTCTTTGTCCCACTTAGACCTTCTGCTACTGTTCTGTGGGTGCCTATAGACTGGTTCAGTAACTGCTGTACTGATCCAGTTGAAAACTCTCCAGGTGCAGTGGATCAAAAAGGTGCTCTTCCCAGTAGGACCATTGCTCTTTTCTAGAGCAAGACACTGGGCTATTCCTTACTGGTGCTAAGAGGAGAAAGAGTAACATTACATTAAGAAGGGCTCACTTGGTCAAAGGAAAATCTTTAAAACTGTATCTTAAAAGGGGTCATATTCTGCACTGTGGATGAGGCCTGAGACTAGCTAAGCAGTCTGGCCAGAAACCAGCTCTTCAGAAATGAACACAGACACCACTTACATCTGTGAAAAGAACAGACTAGGAAACTTTGCCTGAAACGAGATAAAGAAAACACAGCAGAAGGTTAGTCTCACATCTTCCATGGGAGATAAGCATTCTTTAAGGAGTTACCTCACAGCTCATGGATTTATCAAGGTTAGCTACAAAAATTGCCTTTCACATACTATTTTACCTGGAATCAAAAATTACAAGAACTTTATGGATGCCAGGCATTCAGGTAACTATGTTTTTTGGAACACTGTAAATATTGGCTTCAGGCACTGGTAATGTTTCAAGCTAGTTAGACATTCCAGTATATTTACGGGTCCATATTGATAACCCTGAATCAGTTGGTCATATTTTATTTTGGTGTAAAGACCTTTATTTCCTTCACAAGTGTGATTCTGATTTCTTTCTGCAACGTCATGTGAATCACTTTGTTTTATGGCTTAATTCAGTTAATTATCAAGTTAACAAAGCTAACCATTCCACAAATCCCAGGATCATCTATATTGGCCAAGGTAGTTATACTGCAGGTTCTCCAGTACAGTAGTTGATTTTAATGCTAAATTACACATTTTTGTAAGTAGCTTTCCCCTCAGCTTTCACCCACTTTCAGGAGCGTTAGATGAATACCATTCAGTTCTGCTTTCAGACAATAAAGCCTGGCCTTACAGGCTCTGCCTTCACTGTGGTTTTAGCTGTGTCAGTTAGAATCAAATATTAGGGAGGGATAGAAAGGGAAACTTTTAGCCACAACTGATCCCATTAACTGCAATACTTCTTGCTTATTGTAAGCTTATCTGTAAACTAAGTGGAGCTATAAATGAATCTCACCCATGCCTGTTTAGAAAATGCTGATTTTTTTTTTTAAAGACTCAGTTTATCCTTATATGTGCTAACCAGGGACTCTGATTTCCCAGAGAGAACTGTTTTCACTTACATGTTTACCCCTCTAAAGCAGGTAGTGGCAAATGCATTTTTCCTTTTCCTCTCTGCTAGACAGACCTTTGTGAGAGATCACATTTTAAACTCATGAAAATCTACAGTCTCAAGTCTTTTCCTCAACCATACACCCCTCTAGCAGTTCAAAGGGCAACATTTCAAGAGTTTCATTCGTCTCTCTCCTCAGCCTGAGCAGAAGTTTGCAAAATCGTTTTGAAAGCATTTTTGTTCACAACAGATCTAAAGATGTCCGATAGTTCAGTAATCTGGTAAACAGCAAATAAAACTCTCAGGCATACTCCCTTGATACTTCCACTACTTTGAAAGACAAAGGCAAATTGACTGCCAGATGAGAGTTCTCTAGTACATAAATCCTTGTCTGCAAAGCCACAGAAACTTTGCACAATGCCTTTATCTTTCCTCTCTTTGACTGTGGTGATATAATGGGGACACTGTGTTCAAACAGCTATTTGCTGGAAAAACTGCAAACACTCCAAAAATTAAACCTAGCACAATTGCATTCAGGGTAATGAAAGCTGGGAATGTTACAGAGGTGACGCTCTCCATCTTCATGATGAGGGTGCATTATGGGACCTGTCATTCCCCGGCACTCCTGGCTGCCAATCTACTGTAGGGAGCAGTGCTAACAATAGCCAATGCCTTCCCGACTGGGGGGTTCATGTCATGAAAGGGCAGTGGGCTGGTGAACGAAGAGGGCCAGCCAGGGGTGGGGAAAGAGCAAGAAAACATGATGCCACTCGAGCAGGGCTGACATCTTGAGCCTCTCTGTTCCTGGGGCATTGATAACTACTTTAATGCATGTCCTCAGGCAGGACAGCTGACATGCAGGGAGCCCTTGCTAGAAGTAAGTGGGAACTGCTACTTTTGTCTCTGCTGCCAACTACAGTTGGGCCAAATTGTTATACAAATACTTTAATTACCTGCTAGTCCTCCCACCTTTAAAAGAGATGGGCTAGAAGCACAGACTGCCATAGTCTAAAATACTTTTTCTGAGAATTGTATAACCATAAAAATACAATTTTCTCCAGCATTTATGTAAAAACCAGTAAAAGAAAAGCTACAAATACATCAAAGAAGTGTTATTATTAACAGATATTTTGAGGGAAATATTTTGCATGTCCACAGAAGGACAACAAAGATCATGAAGGGTCTGGAGAATAAGTATTACAAGAGGTGGTTGAGGGAACTGGGGTTGATAAGCCTGGAGAAGAGGAGGCTCAGGGGAGACCTTATCTCTCTCTACAACCACCTGAAAGGAGGTTGTAGCAAGGTGGGGGTTGGTCTCTTTTCCCAGGTTAGTAGTGATAGGACAAGAAGACATGGTCCCAAGTTGCACCAGAGGAGGTTTAGATTGGATGTTAGGAAAAATATCTTCACAGAAATAATTGTTAAACATTGGAACAGGCTGCCCAGAGAGGTGTTGGCATCATCGTCCCTGGAGGTGTTAAAAGAAAGTGTAGATGTAGTACTTAGTAACATGGTTTATTGGCATGGTGGTGATAGGTTGATGGTTGGACCTGATGATCTTGGAGGTCTTTTCCAACCATAATGATTCTATGATTCTATGAAATCAGTATCTATCCAGATTTTTCTTACTTGCTCAACTCTTGACTCTTACAGCTGAAGGTGTCTAGTGTCAGGTGTCAGAGTTCTAGAGGGTATTAACTATAACACATTGTTCACCACATCATTAGCCTCCTGAGGAACTCCATCTGCAGCACACAGCCCTGAACACTAGCAGTGAATAACAGGGGAGTGAATCTGATGGTGAGCTCTTGCACATGAGACAACTGGAAGTCTGGGCCAAATGGAATTAAGCAGTACTCAAGGCTAGGCTGAAACAGAATTCAGCTTGAGGCTACGTGATGTGCCATGAGCTAACTGGAGCCACTCTCGGGAGTAGGAGGTGAGAACTCTGACCTGGGGAAGGGACTACTCCTGTCTCAGCAACCAGTGGTGGTAGGAAGACTTTCACTGACCTTAAGGTGCTTTGAGTTTGGCCCTGTGTAAGCTATTTTTGTATTTTCAAAAGCCCATCAAAACCATTATAGGAAATGATGCAGACACTTCACAACTGAAGTCATGCAGGAAGTCAGCATCAGACTTAGAGAATGATCTCAGAGAAAGGGAGTTATCAACCACCATGACAGACCTGGTATCTTGGAGGCCTTAAGGCTGAGGCAGTGAGTGTTTTCAGTGTGGTATGCTAATAACAATCAGCACTCTGAACTTTTCCATTTCTGAAACACTCACCCAAGCATTTTGCTTTACAAAATCCCAGGGTCATATGGGGGTGATGCATCTGCTTGCAGCTCAAGCATATGCATTTGACAACTGTCCTGGTACAGGCAGCCCAGGGAGGAGGGTTGTTCATGGCTGCAGGTGTCCATTAGACAACCTTCATAGGTAGACACACAAAGTATATGCCCTGTTGCCTTCCCACAGATAGAGCATGGTTTGCCTACAGAAAACCAATCACCCGGAGCCACAGACAATTAGGAATTAATTCATTTCTTGAGCCCATAATCTTGCTGACTACCCAAAAAATTTGTTTGTAATTCTTTGCAATTCTGGGTAACTCTCTCAGGACGGACAGCCTTTTCTGATAGACCTTGCAAAGTGGTTGCTTTGTCCTCTTACATCATCCTAATTCAAAAACTAAAGAATAGCAAGACCTCTGCCAACTAGCCAAAATAAAACCACCAGCAGCAACCCTAGTTACCGTTCATTCCCATATATACCACAGCTATGCGCAGAGCATACTGCAGCTGCTGCTGCCTACGGCCCAGTGCCCCGTGTAGACAGCCTTCAGGTAGGGGCAGGATGAATGCTTTGCTGGTCCACTATTCCATTAGATGCTAAAGGCGGAATAATGCACCACTGTGGTCTCCAAGTTTGTGAGGTCAGATGAAAGTGAAATCCACTGGTAGACAGTCCTCTACATTCCAGCATCATAACAAGTTTCTAATTATGTCTGTAAAGGTCACTGATTTTTCTGATTTT
The DNA here is from genome assembly GCA_013396975.1 of Bucco capensis. Classification (NCBI taxonomy): domain Eukaryota; kingdom Metazoa; phylum Chordata; class Aves; order Piciformes; family Bucconidae; genus Bucco; species Bucco capensis. Next base: position 861,911 of record VWZO01003279.1, read on the forward strand.
GAGATCCCCACTAATTCACCCATCATACAATCCTCCTTACTCTCACACTCAGTGACTGGTTAAGCTTTTTTCCAGCCAAGTAACTTTGACAGGAGTTGGAATGGAAACCTCACCTGGAGTGCCTCCTAGCCCAGATGAAGAGAGGCCAACAGGGGTCCATATCTTGCTCTGGTTCTCATATAATTATTTAAATTATTTTGAAGAAAGGATCCATGGGAGAGAGTTAGAAACCTACTCTGTATTTCATAAATTGAGGTACTGAGGTATCCTTGTAAAAAGTCTTGTCTCAAATCTTTAAGCAGGAAAGAAAACTGAATTTGTTCTTCTAGATTCTGATAGAGTTAAAAGTGATAAGCTATGGACTAAAGCCACCATAGGTCATTTGGCTGTATACCTTATATTTCCATCTTTCTTGCAAAGAAAACGGGAAAAAAATTTCCCACCCTTCCTAAATACTTTGATTTAACAAGGTTACTTTTTGACTACTATTACTGTAACTAAGTATTACAACTTGGTTTGCAAAATTTATGAATCACTGTATTACCTCCCACATTTACATCAAGAATAAGGAAATACATTTGCCTTTTTTGTTTCTCTAATAAGAAAACTCTTATCTTGTTGATAATTTTTCAAGGAGTAAAATCTGATGGAACAAAATTTAATGGAAATGAGGTTTTCATTAATGGTTCCTGAGAAAGAAAAAAAAGTCTTTCAATAATCTATGTTACAAGCATATAGTAACACTGTAAATTGAGGTAATTAAGTAAAAGATGTATAATCCATGGTGGATAACACGGTAAATACATTTATGTATATGTTTGTAGCACAACAGATGCTTGATACTGATCAAGGATATCTGAAACTATCACAAGAGAAATGTTTGACAATTGTTAATATAATGACAAACTGATGGACAGTGAAAGAAATATCTTGCACCAGAAGAAGGCTACTAATTACAAAAAAGCAGATAGCAAAAGACTTAAGGATATACAGGGTCTTTCTTCCTTATTTATTTGGCAAAGATGTGCTCATTAATAGAGAGGATTTATTTGCCTCAAGCACCTTTCTAGCTTTGTAGTAATCTTACCAAGGGGGAATATATTTGTGTAGACTTAGTTTCAAGTATTCTAATGGTGGGGTAATTAACTTTGTCCTGAATCACACATGATAGACCACTTCATCTCCTAAATTGCAACAGAGGTTAATACAGAAAGACAGGAAAAAGCCTTTGCAGAAGCAGCAGTATATAACAAAGCCACATGCTCTAAGTTTTCTCAGACTGTTAATCCACAAGCATCTTAGCACATTTGAAGAGGTAAGTAATCTAAAGGCTTTTCATAACTCTCCATTCTCAGATATCCAGATACCTTACTAAGTTTTACAGTCCCTTAGCATCTAGTGAACTTGGAAGGCAGCAGAACTTTAAGAAGAAAAGGATGTTATCCACAAACTGGAGAGTATTATACCAAATAGCCAACATATGGCAACATCAATGACCTCCTCTTGTGAGTTTGAGCAAGCTATAAACCATGACTGGAGAAAAAAAAAAAAGAAAACATCATATTTGGCAGGCAAGCTTTACTGAAGATGGAAGCCGTCCAATGCCAGATTCTCAAAGCAAATAAGTTAGTAAAGTTTCATTGAGGTGGTAAAAACTCTTCTAAATTCAGTAAGAGGTCTCAATGGGTGTAACTTCCCAGAAAAATGGCTCTGCAAGAGTGTGTTACTTTTCTTAAATTCTTCATCTTACTATCATTTACTCTTGTCTGACTTCATCCCTGCAGATGTTAAAGGCCCTGTTTTTGCCTCCCCTTTTTGAGGGAAGGGAAGAAAATACACTGTTTATCTACCCAGCTATCAAGAGAGACTTCCAGGCAATTATCTGTTGGAACCAGTTAGTCTCATTACTAATGTGCAAACTCCTACAATAGTTGACACATTCTCCAAAAGAAACATTAATTGTCAGATCACCTTCTAGGTCATCATTGCCTGGGCTCACGGATGGCACCACGTACACAGCAACAAAAGCCAGTCAGCACTTTGCCCAAATGTGCAGCCAGCACTTTTTGTCTGAATGACTCTTTCCAGTTCCTTCCTGCAGCCCTCAGGGGGAAAAAAAAAGCAGTTGTTGTGCAGACATGGAGAGAAACCACCGGTGCCTAGCACCTGTGCAAGAGCTCGGAGTCCATTATACTTATTCAAGTTTGCAAATAAGGGCTGCTACTGTGATTCCTGAACAAAAGGAGCTATTAAGATAAGCGAAACTCTTGCTCCCTTTCCTGCCAGCTGAGTAGCATCCTTATCCCCTTGGTACCTCAGGAGCCTCCCTACCCCAGCTGGCTCTGCCCTCCCAGAAGCAGTGACGAGCTGCTTGGCAGCTCAGGGTTGGAGTTCAACATTTCCTCCCTTCCTGATCTCATTAGCATGAGATTCAGACAGGGTTGCTCCATTCAGAGCTCTGGCCTCCGCTTGGTTTGGGGGTCTCTAATTCCTGTTTCTAGCCGCTGTGCAACCAAAGAGAAAGCAGGGGGTGAAATTATCTGACACTGTTCCTTTCTGAGGGGAACAATGACTGCTGGTAGTCAAGTAAAATGCCATCAGCTACCAAAGCTCTTATGAAAAGTACATGTTGATATTTTGGTAAAGCTACAGCCTCAGAACTTAGTATTTCTCATCCCCAGAACAATTTTATGGGGCACAGTAAAACAGGGGGTAAATTGCAGCCATCTATAGCTTCTGTTTCTTCCTAACAAGTTGCAAATAGGTAGAAATGGAAAGAAGGATCACATGGAGATTACAGTCCTTTAAAATCCAGTAGGAGACTAATATAATGTGTGACAGTACCTTTCAACACTAGAATGAAAAATCACTCACTATAATGTTTTAAACCGTCATAAATATATGTATATATTTTTAAAAAGAATTTAAAAACGTCATCTAGTAACCTCTCCTGAAGATTAGTATGTGATAGCATTTCTCTTTGGAGAAAAAAATGAGGAAATAAGTCATATTTATGAAGGTGTGACTCCCTTTTCTTCTTAGTTGTAAATGAAGTCAGCATCTGGCTTGGATATTCTTACATTCTTTTTGTATTTCTAAGATAAGAAAATAGATGATAAAACAATTGTGTGACTGATATGCAGATCTCCTGCCCAGCACTGTCTAGGTCCTGGGAGGTAACTGAGCTAAGAGCTGGAAAGCCCAGGTTCTGTGCCTGGCAAGTTTAGGTATTGTGCATGAGTTTGTCTCCCTCATCTCTTCGAACTGCAGATCTGCTTGGGAAGGCACCTTCTTTTAATGTGTGCACGCTGCCTGGCATAATCCGTGTAACAAGACTATGCAGTGTCATTCTCCATTACATTGCACTATATACTGTTAATGCCTGATGTTAATACACTGTGCACTCTGCTAGCAGACTAATGTACTATACTGTGTTATAAACAGAACCTTTTTTCTGTTTTTACATAGATAAATGTCACTTAGTAAGATCAATATCTTGACATTCTTGTGAGGACACAAGATGTTAGGCACGACAAGTGATTAGCACTGCTCAAGCACTTGACCTTCTTCCTCTGAAAACCATCAGAGATTGATTTATTTTGCTTTATTGACCAACCTTTGTTCCCTAAATCAAATATGATCACCTTTCTTTACCTATGTAAGCCCATCAATCTTTGGCACCTCCTGTATGTTCCCTTTAATTCTTAGTCCTGCTCATCTTTGAAACATTAGGGTTTGCTTTGGAAAAGGGTCTCAGCTTCTAATTCAGCTTCTCAGAGAAACAAATCACTGGCGAGCGAACCTTGTCCCTGAGACAGAGCTTTCAAAATGGAAATCCATGTTCCTTAAAATCATGCCACCTCTGTTACTGCCAGTAAATTGCCACTTAGGGCTCTTCTGACTGCCTTTCTTTGTAAGACAGCTTCTTAAAAGCTCATTGAGACCAGAAAATAGTTAAAAGAAAGTTGCCACACCTTAAAATGTGTATCTGTGGTTATAAATCTCCACCTTTTGCACAGGAACCAAGCCTCTCCATTAACATCAGCTCTGTGAGTGCCCATACCCCTGCCACAGCCCCTCTTTTCCACGCCACATCCCCTCGCTCACATCAAGGCACAGCTTTTTGCTATTTAAATGGGCTCCACAAGGAACAAGGTAGCTTTCAAGTTTGAAACAGAGAAGCAATCTTCAAAGCCACTCAGAACCTGCTTCAGGTAGGAATGTGAAGGTAGGGATGGAATAAAGAGCGTGGGAGGCATGGTATTATTTTGGAAACAGGGAAATCCCAATTTTATTAACATCTCTGAAGAATCTAAATCTTTCTGCACCTGGGGTTTTCCCAGGTGGGATGGGGAAATGCATTTTTCTATTTGATAAATACCTAGATATAGGACCAAACTGAAAAATTCAGGTAAAATTGTGTCCAGCCCAAAAACTGCTGGCTTATGAAATAGCTGTACTTCATTTGGGAATTGTGTTTCATCACTATACAGTTTTAGGTTTTGTTTTGTCTTTCCTGTGAAAGTATCACATGCTTTTCTGTTGCCTGGCTTGGTAAAAAGAATTATTGCTAGAATAGTTTATCACTTGACATCAACTGAAACAAAAACATGAAGTATAGTGCCTGATGAAGGGTTAAGTGATACCTAAGAGTCTCCCACAGTCATGGTGGAGAGCTCTGAGCCTGACCTAGGAATTCCTGTTCCCTTGTTATCTCCTTTGCACTGTTACATAGGACAGACGCATCTGATTAACTCAAACACCAAAGCTGGTGTCCAGTGTGTGAGATTTCACTAAGACACACCACCTCATGCAGGAACTTGCACACATCCTCAGCTGTTGCCACTGAAGATGGTAGTTCTCCATTTTGTTGCGGCTTCCTGGTGTGCCAAGGGACCTCAAGCAAAAGTGATTTTCTGTGTGTGCACAATGTACTGTAATATAATACTCTAAAGCCCATCTTAACTCTCAGGAAAGGGAATGTAGGCCAAATTACCTAACTTGTCTCACAGCCTCTGGTAGCCCTCCCTAGTCCTTTATGTAGGAATAAATTAAATAAGGAATTTGAGAGCAAAGGATAGAAGCTTCCAGGAGCAAAGCCTTTTAGTTTTAGGATACACTTTAGATGTCATCCTTGTACTTACAACCCATTCCTACAGCACAGCTGCCATGCACTCACACTACAGGGTAAATGAAATAAAGCAATAGTAACAAACACATGCATTTCAATTACTAAAATGTTCTCATGCACCAGGCCACAAACTTAAAAACTCCATCTGTTTATTTAATTGCAGTTTACCAGGATCATGGTAATTAGAGATAAAACAGATCTGTTAGATTATCCATTTTATTTTACTGCAAGAGCAGTAACTTAATAAGACATATTAACATATTAAATTCATCCTGCCCTAGATCTCAGCCAAAATACTGAAGAGATAAGATACATTAGTGCAGTTTGCCTTCATAATAAAATGGTTGATATCTGCTTTATTTTGGCTTGCAGTGTTACTGTGAGTCATGTTAAGAAAGGGCTTTTTTTTTTGTCCTTGTTTTACCTGTAATTTGAACCTCACCACGTAGTTCAGAACACCTCCTGACCACAGTGCTCTGTATGTAATTAACCACAGCACAGGGCTCTGGATTCCTGATGCAAATAGTCTCCCAGAAAGTTACTCTGGATCGAACTGGTATTTCCCAGAGCACTTGCAATAGTATTTCACTCCGAGCTACAGGTTGCAGCTGGTCTGTCTCTCACTGCGTGCTGCTAAGTGCTTAGACTGGCACTTTATTATCAGAATAGAACAAATCTAGGCTAATGTGTGTAGTATAAAGAGTCCCAGGGAGCTAGGGCTCCTCATTCTCCAACCATTCTTTCCAGTTTTTCTGCTGTTGCACTCCGGATAATTGCAGTTTAATTGGGTGACATGAAATGAAAACTGTGTCCACATTATCCAGGATTATCTCTTTTTCCTGAAGCCTGCCACCAATTGAAAGGAGCCCATTTATCAGTCCAAAGAGCTGTGCTCTGTTGCTTTTACGAGCTGGGAAGAGTGTGAGAACAGGCTGGAAATGGGAGAAAAGGACTTGACAGCTAAGAAAAATTATTTCAGTTGTTTATCACAAGGAAAGTTTATCTGATTCTTTACAAAATGATATGGAGGCTCAGAGTGTCAAGCCATGAGTAATGAACATTGACCAAGTTTGCTTCCTCAACTTGATGTGCTCAAACACTGCCTCCCTTTTGTGTGGGCACAGATCAACTTTAAAAGCTTCTTTCAGGCAGCATGAATGCACTTCATTTTACCAAAAAGAACTTTGTATTGATAGCTAGGAAAAAGGAAGGTTGTTTAAAAAGGAAGGGTAGACAATCAGGACAAAATGAAGAGCTTTCAGTTTCCATTATGAGCATGTCACTCTATTCTTCCCAGCTGTTTATACATTCCCAGCACAATAATGCCTCTTTGCAGTAATATGTTTCCCCTTTTACACTATTCATATTGAAAAAAGCCCTCACATCATGACCACAGTAATAAATACTATAGAAATGTGGGTATAATGTCAATCTGCATTCTGTGAGAAGATCAAGGTAAACCTAAAGGCCAAAAGAATATTCTACTAATGCTCATTCATCATTCTACAGTTCCAGGTAACAGAAGGACCTTGTCACTACACTGCACACCCTTTCAATTGCTAGTGCATCTGTGTGAATATTTTAGCCTAATGCACTGATTGTTAAATAGAAAGAACAGTCTTTGAAATTGTCTACTGCACTCAAATCCCTAGCTGCACAAGCTCTGGGCAGGAATGGTTTCAATTCAGAATGAAATAGAAGGCTTTAGTTCAGTAAGCACACTGTGCATGAAAGCGACTGAGGATATTAGGAGTTATTAAATTAAAGTCTGCAAAGAAAAAAGCTCATGAACTATAAATGGCTACTGTAAACATACTGTAAATACCTCACGCAGATGAATGAAACCACAGTAGCTGTCCAGGCAATTCTGATTAAAAATCCAGCTGAGAGAAGGGATTTGGATATGGACATACTAATAAATTTCCCTTTTCCATCACTTATGCTTCTTAAATCACTGGTCAGCTGCATGAATTAATACAACACACCTAATAGAGGCACTTGCACAAGCACACACACAGAGGGAGAACATTGCTGACGGTCTGTCCCTCTTGCTTGCACACTGGCCTGGATCCTGCTCTGCATCCAAAACATTAATGTTGAAGCTGATCCTGAGCTCATGAACAGCAAGTGGAAAGACCTTCCCTCATATGGGAATATGATCCTCTCTGGGATCAGTCCACTCCACGTGTCTGTGTGCTGAGTGTTCTCCAAGAAACACAAAGAATATCCAGAGCTTGCACTTCCACTTTTTTTTAATACTTTATTAAATGCCATGCTTTGGGTCTTAAGCCTATCTTAACTATTAAAGGATGGAGTGAGACTTAATGCAAGGGACTTTATTTTGTATTTGCCTACTGGGGATTTGTGCACATCTCTGGGGTTTTGAGTGCCCACTCATGTCAGGGTTGTGCTGCTGGACAGGGTGAAGCTTGAGGCAGAGCCAGTGTGACAATTTTGGTTTGCTTGTTACTGTGCTATGTGATGGTGTTACTGGTGTTTGGAAAGGGAGGAATATGAATACTTTAGGATGCCATAGTCAAGAGTTTGTAACACTCAAAAATCCTGGTGAGGTATCATCTATCTTTAAAGTAGTCAATGAAATCTGTGCCTGTATGGTGGCTACTGATTTCTAGGAAGTCAGACTCCTCCATATGCAGTCATAGCCTAGCTAAATTCTTCCACTCATCTTCCTCTATCCTCTATCTTAAGCCATTATTCCTTTAAAATAAACAAAACCTATAGGAAGCATGATCTAAACCTTTTTAGAGGTTAGCTGTGGAGGCAAACCACAAAGGAGCTGGAATTTCATATGGTATACAGAGGTGCTCATGTAGTTACTAATAGTGTTTTGCAGGGCAATATGTTGACAATTAGGAACATAAAGTGTGTACCCCTGGGGAATGTATTTTTAATGTTCATAGATTGCAGTTTGACAACTTGTGTCATGTAGAATCCATTTCTGTACTCTCATGCAAATTTACTAGAAAAAAATTTATATGCTAAGCATTAAAAAAAATACACTGAGAAGCCAAATAATTCACTTCCCATTAGAGCATATAGCCAAACACAGGGAGATGAAACTTACCTTTATCCATTGAAAATTAATACTGCTTCAGCTGGGAAGAGTGGAGAGCATTTATCAAGGCTGGCTAATGTATCTCTCCCAGGCAGCATTCTCCTTTTGTGAACAGCAGTCTATAAAAGTTACTCCCTCCTTCTGCTCTGTGACTGACCACTTTTTTTTTTTTTTTTAAAGATCTAAAGGAATTGTTTGTTACTCAAAACTCTATTACAAATTATCTCCTATTTATGGATGCATATTTTCTGTACCTGCTCTGAGGTCAGAGCAATAGTCTCCCAATTTAGGACTCGGCAAATTTTTTCTGAGTCACAAGGAATTAAGCAGAGAAAGCTGAAGCCAACAGAGGAAACAAAGTGCTGTATTGCGATTAGTAGCTTGTTCCTTACAGTCTGGGGAAGGTTAGGGGCTGCTCAAAGTCATAACTACAGGTTTCTTCCCCCTCACCTTTTTATCTTCCAGCATGTGCCTGGTTGTGGAAATGCCATCAGAAAGGGGGTTATTAACTTCTACAGTTTACCAGTGTAGGGAGGCTCAGCTGACTCCCCATTGCAAAATCTTTGGGGACACATAGGAGATGAATGTTAAGGAGAGAACAACAGGAGATCCTGGAATGCAGCTGAGGAGCCTACATCCTGCTTTAATACAAATGGTACATGGAGCCCAGTGACCCCTGTGTAAGATGATGCAGGTAAGATGTTTGCCCTGCTGCAATGGATTTCTGTTAGTGTTTTATCTGATCAAGGTGTGCAGCCTAGAGCCAGGCCAACTATATGCCATTGTGTTTCTCTCATGTGTTTTCTGTACAAATAAGTTATGTCAGGGAAATTTTAGTCGTAAAAAAGAGCATGAAAAGTCCATATATGCCCAAATTAACCGTGACCTGCAGCTATTTGTAACTATGGTCTAACACATTCCCTCATGCTCATTATTCAGATAGGAGGACAGATGGCAAGATAATTATAGTGAGGCGCTTATTTTAGCTTTGTAAATGGCAACGTCATGAGCTTTGCTAGTCCAAACCATGTCTTTCAGTCAGAATTTCCCTAAATTTCTATTTTACTGAGGATAGTGATCCTTAAGAACACTAAAATCTTTCTTGCGTGTTTCTAGCTAATTTTCCAAATATATTTCTGTAAATTCATTTAGTTCCCTAATTTCATTTACAGAGCTCAGGAAAATGCAGTGTTATTCTGGACATCCCCAACAATGAGACTAAAAGATAAGTGGTTTGTTGTGTTACCAATCCTTATAGTTGTAAATGAGGAAATACGTCTCTTGATATAGAAAAAAACCTTCAGGTTTTCTAGCTCTTAGGGTTGGCTGTGGATTCTGATTCCAACTCATGCATTAACAGTGTTGAGTAATCCAAGGTATTTCCAGTGGTGGACGGAAAAAAGTATCTGTATTACTGTACAGGACTTCGGTGACACCTCATTTTGAATGTACAGTTTTAGGCATAGCAATCATAAAAATTCAATCCCACACAGTCAGAAAATCATTAGTAGGAAAGGTGAATCTGTTCTCATACAATGATCTAGAAGAGACTGGCTTCATTAGCTACTTATAATAAGACATGACTGACCTCCACTGTTGATGTCTGCCTCTCCAAAATATTTACAGAGCAGAGTTGCTTCACCTAAAGAGAATGCTGGCAAAAGAACAAATAGATATAAACTGGCCATGGGTAAACTTTGGATGGGGAAGGAGGTTCTCTGCTGTAGCAAGGCAGAGGGTTTGGATCAACCTTTTATTTGGAAGAAAGTGGGCAAAATGCTAACAGCACTTGAGATGGAGCTCTGTGTGCTTATTAAATAGATCATGCAGCCTATGTGCTTACAGTAGCAGATGACTGAACTGAATGACAGTTCCTTGTTTTTCTCCATGTTCTTGCTTGTAAGATAGGTGATTTAGAGGAGAAGTAAGGAAATGCTGATGGATGATACATGCTGTAGTCAGAACCCAGGGATCTGACTAAGCAGCTAGTAATGCTCTGCAGTAAGCCACTGCACAGCAAATATCTAGAAACTATATTTCATCAGTGGAAGGTACATTAGGTGTGCCCTTTTTCTGTTACTTGTAAATTCACAGAACAGGTTTGTAACATGAGAGGGTAAGAAGATGTGTCCCTGTCTAGATTCAGTCAGCTCTCTTCATCATGGGTGATGAAAGCTCAAGACCACTGAGGTATCTCCTGAACAAGTTCACCAGGATAAAACAATCAAGCTGCCACTTCACATTTACAGTCTAGACACCTATCAAATAGGAATTGCACTGAAATCAACAATTCCCTAACAAATAGCCCCACAGACTGCAAACCTTATAGTATCTCATTTGTGTGTACATGCCAGAGTTGTCATACTTCCTTCAAGCCGTGAAATCCATAAATCAGGATTTAAAAAGACATACATTATAGTTAGTTTCAGATAACAATATTATGAGTTAGAGATGAAAGGGAACAGGTTGGCCAAACATCAATCCAATCCCAAACTAGTCTCTGTTTCTCTAAAAAAAAATAAAATTGAACACATTTATCCTTTTTCATCCAATTTCACATTTTTAAACAAGATATGAAGGCAATCATCTTTATAATTCTACATGTAGAAGGTAGCCCTGCTCCCTTCATCTCATCTAACTACAACTATCGGAAGTGAAATTCAGATCCAGATCATGGGCATTCAACTTTAAAATTCTACAGTGTTGATGTCTAATGTAAGCTGGTGTTTCAGGTCACTGTCGTGGTCAGGGGAGATCATGACTGAGATGTCATTACAGAGACATAAATATTTAGTGTCCTTTGAGCCTGCCATAAGGTATCTGAGATATCTTCATAGTCCTGGGAGATACTATTAGGATTACTGGATACTGGGAGAGGCAGGTGGGTGGAGGCTACTCCAACTGCCTAAATTTAGGCAGCTGAATCCCACCTCTCATCAGTACAGACAGTGGTGTCTACAAGATTCTCTGTTGCAAACCAAAGCTATCATGCTGAGAGATGCCCTTCATTTCCACGGACTCAGCCACCACAAAGGATGCAACAACCTGCATATTCCTGTTCACGCTCTTCATCCCAGAAGAAGACTCTTGCTAGTCAGTTTGGTTTTTTTCTTCCACACATATGACTATGTCTCTTACCAGGCAGTGTTTGCAGTGCCCTTCTACCCCTCTCCTCCATCAAATGTGTCTTGAAAATCCATTCTTATGAAATACAAACATTATGTCACACTGAAAATGTTCACTGACCTTTTGCTGCATCCTGGATGTTGATAGACAAGATTAGTTACTTGCCATGCATAAGACTAGGATGTTAATTAGGAATGTTTGGTAGGAAGCAGGCTCAAATTGAGAAAGTAGAGCAGTAACACTAAGAATTTTTTGTGAAGCCCATGAAATGTCTCATGTTCTGAAATCTGCTGCAGGATGGTCTCCTACTGGGTAGTACAAGGTCTGGCACTGGTTTGTTACTGTTCACCTTTTGGGATGATTATGATACTCTCTTTTCCATTATGAAGCTATTTCAGTGTTCTGATAGGGAAAACATACAGTTGTTGAAACCATATTGAGACCACATTAAAAGCCTTTTAAAGATGGACTTGTAACGGGGTCTTTATAGGGTTGCAGTGATATCTCTGAGTGAGGTAGGTTAGACATCAGACAACATGCATTAGTGCTATTGAGAAATTTGCTTGTGATATTCATAGTAATTAACTGGTTTTAACTGCAGTTTCTTAGTCTCTAAACTCATCAGGACAGGGATTGCATTAGTTTCTATAAACTTGCCTAAATGCACTGAAAGGTACTTTTTTTTTAAGTGTTACAGTGTTAAAATGATTTAACTCATATATAAAATTCAAATGGGCTGGGCAGGCAATTATTTACCATTGTAACTACTAGAAATTAATCTTTTGCTCCACCTTTCCTTAATTTTATTGTTTATGAGAGTACTACTTACCTTTCACTTTGGGCTTGTTAACACTGTGTCATCCCGGGAAGCATCTCTAGGTTGCTGACTACTACTTGGGAACATTGAAAGAACAGGCTGTTCCCAGTTTGTGCTTCCCCAGTTATGTGCTGTGCGTGCTGGAACAGGACTTTGGCAGTGCAGGAGAATAGTTAGGTAGTGGAAGTATCTGTAAGCCTGCAGTTCATGTCTGCCTCAGTTAGAGTGGCCTTCTAGTACTCTGAACTATAACTAATGTTGGTTGTTTCTCTTGAGCTTGCAGTGTGGAAATCCACATTATTACACACTACTTACTCAAACCTCCACATTCCAGTTACTGCCCAGAAACCACCTTGGTGAAAAACCACCTAATGAAATCCAAGCAACCTAGGAAACTCCACTCTTCCTTGCAGACTTTTCCTCTAGCTGGAGGATAGCACTTGGGGAATGCCACATCTTGTGTGTCCTCTGCCAGGCACCAACTGTTGCCCTGCTGGGGCAGGGAGTCTCAGGCGCTGGCCAGCGTGTGTTTGGGCTAACATGTTTCAAGGTCAGAAAGAACAGGCTGCAAACCCCTACTCTGCATGTCAGAGTCCCTTAGTTATTCAGCAGATATCCACGGGGTTATCCTGAAAAACAATAGGCACAGAAACTTCCTATGCCACAAGCATCACTTTGTGTTTCATAAAACTATTCTGCTCCTTCTTAAGAAGTGGCTCATTTTTCCACATCTGATCACTATTCCTGAAATTTGCGATTCTCAAAGTCCTTTGACTTTCAGCTGAAACTTAGCAAGGATCAGCTCAACCTTATCTATTCCTGTGCCAACATTGTCCTTCAAATTACTGTTCTCCCGCCCTGCACATTACTCCTCTGATGTACAAAGAGCAGCTGCATCCCACTTTGTTTTGCCGGGCCAAGTGAGATAAGCACTTGTAATATCTTCTTTTAAAAGAGGATCTCTTTCCACAGACATCTGAGGAGTCCTCCTCTGTATTTGTTCCTGCCTGCTGATGCCCCCTCTCCCCAGGCCCTCTGCCTGCTGCCCCAGCAACCAGCAACACCACTGCCTGCATGGCAGCGATGGCAGCAGCTGCAGCATCATGGGTTTATTTGTCCTGATTTGGCATGTCTTCCCTCCCTCTTTCACTGTTCCAGCTTTAGTATTTCCCTGTACTTAGTGGCGATACCTTGGCTGGTGCCTTTGGGCTTTTTTCCTTCTCTTTTTTGGCTTTTTTTTTTCCTGTGTTTTTTTTTTCTTGGCAGCTTCACAACTGGCAGCTCAGTTGTGACGCTCTCACCAGCTGATGTACCCAAGACTTTCCCCTCCTCGCTTTCTTCCAAATGGGAATCTCCAGGCTGGCAGCAGAAATTCTTGTGAATAATCCTCCCAGCTCCTGCTGTTGTGTTTTCTATTGCATTTTTCATCAGACTTCTACACCAAACCACCTATTTTGTTTTGCAGGATACCCCAGTAATCCCTGAGTATTAATGAAGTTGCTAAATGAGGCCAACAAATATCTTACGATGATACTGAGCTAATGTCATTTCTACAATAACTTAACTTCCTTCAAGATTAAACTTTTCTGCATTCTGCACTGCTGGGTGCGTGCAGCAGCTAGGAAGAGGGGAGGAAGGGGAGGAAGAAGTATGTCAACCTTCCTTGAAGGTCCATCTGTAACTCAGGGCAGGTGTTTCCTCTTCCTCTAGGTCCTCAGGTTCACAGAGCTGGAAAACTCACTCCTGGACTTAGGGGAGAACAAAAGCGTATAACTTCCCAGGATCACTGCTGCATTCCTGAATTTTCCATAGGAGGGTAGAAGTGTCTTTAGTATATAAAGCTATGAGTAGATACAGAGGGCCAGATTCTCTGGCTTAGTGGTGAATTATAATGTGGCTTTTCATTGTTTTTATGTTCCTGTTGGATTTTTCAGTGAGACTGAACCCCTACAGATGCCCCTGCAATTAATTTGTACTAGGCTGCAACTCCAAATACTTTATTAGCAAGTGATAACTACCTCTCAAGCAGCCCTCGGACTTAACGAAGGATAGCAGTAATGAAGGTGGCTGATACGAAACTACTTGCTTATATGAGTTGAACAACACAGAGAGATTGCAGTATTTGAGTTTTCTGTGGCTGTGACATTGGCATCACAGTGGATTAAAGTGCTTTAATTTTTGTCATGGATTCGGGTGACTACTCGTCATCTGTGGCCATTTGTACCTGTAATTATCCAAAATGTTGGTCCTGAGAGGGAAGGACAACTGTTAAAATGCATTCAGTGGCTTTCTCAGTCAAATAATGTTGACCTCAATGCATGTAAGACCCACAGACTGTTTCCAATGTATGTGATATTCATTTTTATTATATTTCTAAAACTCTGACCATCTGGGTTCAAATCTTGGCTTAAACAAGAATCAGAAATGAATTTGGCAGTGCCCACCTCCTGCTTTCACATCATGAGAACCACTCAACATTTTGTGCATCCTGAAATGCACAGCACAGTTTGGGGGCCAATGAGAACTGCCCCAGGGAAGCATGGCCATCTGAAACAACACAGGTTTTGTAGACAAGTCTGCACACGTGAACCTGGTTTTGTCCTCACCTGGACTTCCTAACCATCCACAAGCAGTGTTTCAGACACCAAAATTTAGCAGAAGAGGGTGTAAAATCACAGTTTGCCACAAGCAGAAATGCTGACACCCCAATAGATGGGGAAATGGAGTCCCGTCAGGGACAATAAAAACTAATAATGCTTGTGGTAATCTAACTAATAGACATTTTAATTTCTCAAAGTAAGATTTAATTTGGTCTGTCACATTAGTTTCAAGGTGCCTGATGTAAATAGCTTCAGGTAGGACCAATTTTTGGAAGATAGAAGACTGGCACATCCCCAGACCAATACTGTGTCTCCTCTGCCTCCAGCCACACCTGAAAACCTCCACCAGGACATTTGTCTTCATTTACCTTAAGTATTTAAATGGCTCAGCACTCACCATATGCTCCACTGTAAACACAGGGCAACCTCCTATTAACTTGCTAAAAACAGAGGCAGTGGCAGGATAACAACTAGTGTAAAAATAACTATCCTGTCCAAGATATTGTATTCCACTTGCTGCTGAAGAAACAACTGACTATCTCCTTACTTGAAATCATTGCTGGGGCTGTTGGGCTGTCACTTCCCTTTCCGCCCTTGTTGGCTACTGGAAGAAGAGAGAGGGTAATAGAAGAGGCAGTCCCCTGGGAAAAGCAGCTCCCTCCCCCAACACAACTTCTGGAGGCTTTCCCAAACCCCCCTAAGAAGGGTAGGTACAAATTAAAGACAAGCTTTTCCCCAGCTATAGCCAGGTCCTAGGGATTGTTATTAATGCTGCAAAATTCTCTTTAGTTGGTCTGAATAAGTAAAGACAAAACATGTAGAAAATGACGAGAAGAGTGGGATGTTGGGAGACAGACGTCACAACAAGGGAAAAGACACAACAGGAAAATTTAACGTGGCAGTCTAGGTTACCATGCTAACTAAGCACAAGATTTTTTTCCATAATAAATGTCAAACTTAAAAAAACCCTAGCATTACCAAAGATGGCCTACCTTCCCCTTATTTTCTCTTACAAAAGAATAGTTCACCAGAATCCAGGACAATTTCTGAGATCCTTTTTCAGATTTATTCTCACTGAAATAGAAGTCTGATTTTGCCTGAGCAAAGGTTGCTGGGTCCAGATGCTTGGACTCTTACCTCCCATCCACACACAGGCATACAAATTCCTATTGACAGCAAACAGCTCCCAGCATGATCATTTCCAAATCCAGTCTAAACTTCCCATTGATATTAACTCAAAACAGTGCCTGCATCATGGTAAAAAAAAAAAAAAGCGATATTGTTTTATTAACTGACATGAAAGGTCAGAGAAAGAATTAAGGTAACAAAACAGCAAAAGCAGAAAAAATCTCCTATGTTTAAGGAGTCATTCAACCTATAAATAGGGTGCAGGAGTCTCTTAAAATACATTTTTCCAATCTATTTGAGCTACAAGAACTTGCACATCACACAGCTCCACATTGTTGCTACAGGCACTTAAATACCCAGCCATCTTCTGCCTACCCTGGTACTGGTCTCATTGTGCTGTTCTGCATAAAAGCACTGTCACCTCAGTTCTACCTTTAATATGGACAAGCTTTACGTTGCCTGCTTATTCAGTAAGACTCAGGAAATTGGGCTGTCATTGGGTCCCTGTTTTTCCCTCCGTAAGAGTGCAAGACCACCTGTATTCATTGTTTATTTTTGACATCACACAGAGCCAGGAGGAAAGGAGCTTCATTTGTGAAACACTTAGCAATGTTATTTCATATGGGGGCCATCAAAATGTTTCTTCTCCACTTTATGATGAGAAGCTATCTTTATGAACCAAGTGCTTGGTGCAGCATCCCCATACAACTATACAACATGTTCTTGTTATTGCACATCTGTGGCTTTGTCTAAAGGAAAGTGAATTGCTGCCATAAACCCAAAGAAAAATTGTATTACAAACTGCTTTGGTGCAACCAGTTGTTTTCATGAAACTTAGCTCTTGTATGACCTTTAAAGGTGCCTTCCAACCAGAACATTGTATGATTCTGTGATTCTTTTACAGATGATTGCTGCAATCTTCATAAAAGACAGTGGAAAAAAAAGCCTTGTGTTTGCAGGGTAATGGGCTGATCTGATGCCCTCTGCAATGGGTTGCAGGATCTCATTGGGATAGGGATAAAATTCACTTTCACAAAGAGATCCATCAGGACCCACGTTTTTTTCTTTCCAGTTAGGGAGTAAAATTAAAGGCATATAAATAAACACATAACTCAGTCCTCTGTCTTGCAGATGTTAATCTCCTCAACACTTGCACAGGAAGCTCAAAAATACTGATGTTAAATGAATATTTTGAGCATGACTTAATTCTAATCTTTCAGGTATCATAAAAAACAGCCAGAAGATATATATGTCAGAGAAACATGCTTGTGGCCCCTCTGAGCTCTGCTGGGACAAACACCATGCTGCCTAAGCACAGCCTGTGCATAGGAGCTGAGGGGAAGAGAATTACTGGATGCCACCAGGTGAGCGTGACTATTTGACAGCAAAAGATTGCACAGCATATTTGGGGATTCCTGGAAAGTGCCTGCATAACTATACCCAGCACATATTGCAAATCACTTCAGGAATCTCCTTATGAAGACTGTTGACTGGGGCATATTCTCCCAGCTCAGAGCTCAGGAGGCTGAGTGTGAACGTAGTGATCTGTGAAACCTTCAGGACTGCGATCTTTAAAGGGTTACAGCAAAAATGTCTGTAGAAAATCAGCTTTAAAATGTTATACAACAAAACATGTTATTGCTGGTATTTGAGTCAGGCTTGATAATGCATTTCAGGCTAAAATATTTCTTTGATTGTCACAGAAATATGTGGAGAGCCAAGTGTTTGCTTTCAGTGTGTGGAATATATTTGGTTGCATTTCATTACCAGAGGCTAATTGTCTGAGCAACCGTTTTCACATCCAGAATTCCTGATACGATGGAAAAAAAAAGGAAAAAAGAAAAAAAAAATGCTACTGGGAACCAAGAAGCCTTATGTTGCTGATTGTATAAGAGTGAAAGGATTAGTAGTGGCAGTGAGTATTTAGACACTTTTGAAAGAAATGTAGGTTAGTTCTTGGATTGATGTGGGTGCCCAGCAATCACACCCAACCCTGAAGTTCAAGCACCACGTGTGTACTGGCTGTTTATAAATACCTCAATAGCCATTTTCAGTAAAATATGGAAATTCCTTCAGTCTGTAGCTGTTCTCTGTTAGATCATTAAGCACGTCAATACTGCTGAACAATCAAACAGGGGAAAAAATGGTTTAATCTGCTTATGCTGGAGTGCTTATTTATTACAATCATTCATCAACAAGACCAGAAAAAAAAAGGGGGTTGATTATATCCATTGGTTAAATACCACACGGTACACAAATGTGGCAAACACAAGAAAAAGATGGGCATCCTGCCTGATAAAGAATTACACTGAAAGTGAAAGGCTGACCTACAGTCAGCAAATGTTAATCATTTTTACACCAAAGTGAGTGTAACGTTTCTATAGGGAAATTACTTCAATCTGGTCAGTGCAAGGAGCAGTTTGTATAATCGGATTGCAAATAAGGTTTGATCACATTCCAGCTTAATCTACTCTCTGAGCACCATTTACAGCACTAAATCAAACACTGGGAAGCTGCAGGTGCTGCTTTACAGTCATTACACCCAAGGGGCAGGGACTTGGTAATAAACAGCAAATAAATTGAAGCACTGACTTGCCTGCTACAGGGCATTTCTAATTATCCTCTAGTTTAGCTGGAAATTGTCATGCTCTCATCACAGCCTATTTTAACTGCTGCTGAATAAGTGTGACACTTTTAGACTGAATTAACTGAGAATATGAAGAAATGCCTTTTTTTCTTCTTTTTTTTTAAATGTTGGATCAGAAGTAACTTGCTAAGATCCAAGAAGGACATTCTGTTTTCATGTCCCCATGCTAGAAGTAGAAACATAACAACTGTAAGCCTCATGTATTTTAATTATGGGCTGAAGACCTACTGAAATGAACAGCACTTGTCATGATAGCTCACATGTATTACCAAATAGGCTGATAAGTAGGGCTGCAGCCTCCTGTACTATAGATGATGGCTGCTGCTGGTGTTTCCCAGAAAAGATGGTCTTGAAAATGAATGCCAATTATAAAAGCAGCACATTGTTGTTGTGTTATATTTAAGAAGAAGGGAGGGAGATAAGACCCCTACCTTCTAAAAAAAAAAAAAAGTTGTTTGGAAATGCACAGATAATTGCAGTGATTAAAAGCCACAATTATCTTAGCCATTTGCAATACCTCTAGATCCTCCCACCCAGGTTTCATTCTAGTAACTTGTCAACACAAGTAATATTCAGGAGGAATGTTGATATAAAAAGATCATCTCTGCTGGGAAGTACGGCACCATAGCAGCAAAGGTATGTAATACACCTTGATGAGAGGTGATGTGGTGATCATTTTCAGTACTGTTAATAGGATGTGTGATATGCAGGTAGCCTGACAGCTGCAGTTATAAAGCTGCTGTATAACACAAACTCAAAACAAAATGGCTTTTTGTGGAGGTGTGGAGGACAACAACAGAGCTGATCCTAGGAAGCTTTCTAGCTGTTCGAGCTAGAAAAGCTAGCTGTAGCTAAGACATATCTCTTTCTACTTTAAAAAGATGTAACTGTGTAAATTTCTACACTGAGCTGGTCTCAATTTGTGATCATATTCTTATCCAAATGCAATGTTTTTTATTAATATACTGTTTAGTAAGATTACCTTTAGGTAAATTGTTCCCTTTAGTATCCCTAATGTTGTGTTTAACAGATAATGATAATGAATGCAATAGGATCACAGCTCTGCAAATACACTTTACCCACTTTCTAATGAACAAGAGACAATAGAATAATCCTTGGGCTTCCATCTTGTAGTTCTTCAAACAATTAATAGCTTAAATGATTATTCGGGAGAAATGTGTAACTGCTGGTTTTACAGGTCTCAAAGGTTCATCTTTAGAGGGGGACTGCAGAATAGATAGCACTGCAGAATCCAGCGGAACTTCTGACATCCAAGCTGCAAATAATCTCAGCTCACTGACCTCAGCTTTCAGGCTCCAACGAGTGAATAAGGACTGCATGACCACTGGGCTATAGTATTTATTTCAGTAGTATAGTAGTATAGTATTTAATAGTATTTATAGTAGTATAGTATTTATTTCAGTATTTATTTCTTTTCTGCTGGGTAAACTCAGCTGCAGACCGGACAGTGGAGCAGAGACTTGTCTAGCACCCATTGAAATCCTGTTTGTGTTTCCAAATCAAACAGAGGAGCAAGGGCTGGACTTATCTGGAAGTGTCTGCTTTGAGCTATTTTACAGGAAGAATAGATTTGAATTGAGCCTAGAAGATAACAAAAACTGTTAAAGGTCAGAAAAACTGAGATTTCTGTCTCTGTTGAGTCCAGCCATTTTCCACCCACCAATTAGGCTTCAAAACAGTGTATTTATTTGTCAATTTTATCACAGGGGCACAAAGTATTATCCTGCCCTTAATACTTGTTGGGTTTTTTCCCCCTATATAGCTACTGTTATTTCCAGTGGCCACAACCAAGACCATTCAACATTAGCTGGCAATTTTATTTTGTTTTTCTTCTTATGGAAATACAAAGAATGTTCCTTTGTTACGTGTATGGTATCTGCATTTAAAGTGCCTCCATGTTGTAGATGAGCTATGCTTTTCACATTATGTTCTTTCTTTTGGTTTTCAGGCAAATTAATTAACATGATACAGAAAAGGGAGAATACAAATGCTGAAGCCCTCACTTTAAGCCCTCATACTCTTTTGTTCTCCATTATTGCACCAAATTATTTAATTGGGTCTCTCTGATTGTGCACAGACACAGAAAAGAACACAGTCTATTGTGAGAAGCCCTACAACCATAATGCAGTATCAAATTCAATTCCCATCAAAAGTGCTTGCTGCTAAAAGCCTGTACTGTGGCTGCAGATTAATGAAGATCTGCATTGAGCAAAGTGGTGGTCGTAGAGACATTATTTTTCTCCAATAGAAGGCCTATTCTTGAAGAACAATAAAAGCATAGAAAAGCGTTAGTCTGCTTATGGATGGAAATAAATCAAAATGAATAAGAGGGTTGATGGAAATAGTCTGAAAGCAGTAGAGTGGAATTCTGAAAATACTGTTTTTGTTTTGTAAGGATTTTTTTTTCCCATAGTCTCTCAAAAATGCTGCTTGATGGAAGCTCAAAAGCCTTGGAGTGAAGGACAAATTTGAAAAATCAGAAACTAATTGCAGCAAATCAGCATTTCACAAATGCATTTTTTTTCTGCAGAAATGTTGCACAGAATCTGGATTCTAAATAAGAAGAAAATATAAAGATGAAGAAAAATCAGTAATATTAATGAATATATAATTCTGATGCAAAGAACAACAAACAGCTCTGAAACATCATTCAGTCACCTTCAGATGAACTGTTCTCCTTCCTCTTGCTAAGATTTTGTATGTGGTTTTTCTTTTTTCTTCTTCTTGCACTGTCAAAATCAACTTTGCACTTCTTTTTGACAACTATTAGGGCCAAATACCAGCGTATTTCCCAGCAATAAGAGCATCACCATTGTTTGTAGCTGGACAAACCTGTTACCACAAAACCAAGCAGTTTCGTTTTAGAGCCATATGGTTGCTCCATTCACACATGGTATCATCTGGGCATTGCTCAGTGCTGGATGGGTTTGAACAACGAGCAGAGTACTCAGGTAGAGAAAAAAGATCAGGCTGCTGTCAGTGTTGGGAAGTCAGTCACTGTCGGGCTGCACAGGAGACTCACATCATCTTAGGTCACTCACCAGGTGGAGATGGCCAGGTTAGGTTGCTAAACAGGTTGAATCTCCATTCTTGAAATCTCTCCTCCTCCCCTTTGACTGTGTAAAAAAGCCATGGCATTTTGATTCTTAACTTGGGTGCCTAAAATGAAGTTAAATGAATCTCAGGCAGACATATTCATATTAAATACTTAATCTTAGTCTTTGCTTACACTCCCAGCATCCTAGCTGTACAGACTCACAGGTGATGCAGAAACTGAGTGCCTGATTGAAGTCAGTTTACTCAGGAAGTGGTTCCACCCCTGCACTGAGGATATGCGTTTAGAAATAAGAAATCCAGAAGCAAGTCCAGGACAGTAAATGCTTTATTATCATCTTGTTAAGCTACTTCTAACCAGGTCTTTTAGGCCCAAGTCACTTACAGATCTGAAACCCTCCTTTGAGAAGAATGTCCATTCTTCAAAGAAGTCATTGGTGTGAAAGCCAGAGAAGTAACTAAACTTCTTGCCAGAGCTGTAGTTGCTGATGGGTGATTCTGAACATTGCCATGGTTCAGAGGCCTACAGGGGTTTGTCCTCTGTGGTAAACTACCCCATGTTGAATGATAATTGGCCTGCTATTCAACCCATTAATTTATACAGGATAAAACAGAGTTCATTGCAGTGATTGAGTGAGAAGAGATGCATGTTCTCCTTAATTGGTATTCAAAAGTGTGTCCTGACCTAAGATTTACACTGTTGCTTGCTATGAGTGTATATACAGTGAAAATAAAGTGGAGATGCACTTCTTGTTCTGTTTTACCCTGCTTTAAGTCACACAAAGCAACTTTGGAAGAATTATTTTATATTAGACTAAGCTCTGCTATTTCTTATTGTTTATTAGATTCTCTCAGTCTGAGCTCTATATCGATGAGAAGACTTTCCAGAACAGCTCCAAGGATCTCTGTTCCTCTGGTGACAAATGTAGTGCAACTAAACTAAAAAATGGTTCCATGTTTGAAAAGTCTCTAGCCCCAACATCCTGTCGTTGTCGTGGCTAGGCTTCGCGAATNCCAACATCCTGTATCCTCTTAGAGAAGCTGCCCTTGTGCATCCAGACCTGACTGCTCTGATTTCTGGGGTTCTAGATTTTGAGTGGGTCCAAAGGCAGGACTACAGAAATGGATGCCAGAGGCTGGGAACACACATGGGAATGTTCTGGATATGGGCAGCCGTAGCACTAGCACAGATCTGTGTGAGACGTGGACCATAACTAGATAGTTTAAAATACCACATCATGTTTACATTGATCTAAGCCTGTTGTGTGCAGTTCTCTGATCTTTGCACAGACTTCAGAGCTGCTAAATATTTATGTTAAATAAAGAGGCCTGAGAAGATAAGAAGGCTAGCCATAGAACATATTTTCTCCAGTGAAGGATTCCGTGGCTGTGAAATACACTTGGTATCCCACATTTCTGCACAGACTGGAAGAGATAGCACAACACTAGAGGTCCAGCTGGGATGCTTCATGGTACTCAAAGTGACACCATTGCTTCTACGTATCTGAGTGTCAGCTTTTTGTTAGTGCTGTATCACGGGCCTGTTCTGTGCCTGCAAGAGGGAGCTTTCCTGGTGCACTAGACACGTTAAAATTGAGAGACTGGACACATTTTGCAGCACAAACAACATAACGTGTTTGGTTTATTGTTCTTTTCTTTATTAGTTCCCTATTAATAAACTTCCTCTTTTTGGTGGCTGATGATCAGTAGCCCAAAACTTCTGAGACTGAGAAGGTCTCAGATGCTCAGAGACTGACTTATTTCTCCATCTCCAGAGGAATGAACAGCATTTTCCTGTGTGGTCAGGTAAAAACTGGCTTGAATACTGTCAGATCTCATCCTAGAAAATTTCATGATTATGTTTTTTTGAAGTTTTACATGTGGTAAAATACTAGAAAGGAAATCATAAACTGCCACTCAGCCTGCACCAGTAGAAAGGGAAGCAGGCATGGGAAAGGGCTGGGTGATGCAAGCATGGGACTCTATGGCACTGCCAGGGGGTGAGTCGCTTCTCTGAGCCCTGTTACATGTGGTAGCTGCAAAGCACCTGGATATTGACCTTGTAGGGATGTGAGCAGCTGCAAGGGCTGACTACAGCTCCTCATGGCTGTGCTCCTGCCCACATTAGGTCACAGGAAGTTTATAATCCCCACAAGCCAAGTCAAATGATTTACTTCGGATGGCAGTATGCATGTGGTAACTGATTCTGTGCCTGACACTCCAATACTTCAGCTGAACCCTACCCCAAGACTGAAAAAAGACCTAATGGAAGTTCTTAGCTCAGCTTGTTTGATCAGACAAGTAAACTAAGCAAAGCCAGACAAAAGTTTATTCAGCTGAGACATAACTCTCTCACCATCTCATTCAAATCACAGACATTTGCTAGGAAACAGTGGTGTGAAACAACACTTATGGCTTTATACACCTGATTTTGTTCTAGCAAAATGAAGGTACGAGTGAAAATCCATCTCATACTGGGAGAGAACCTCTAGCCTTTGCTGCAGCCTAACTAATCTCTCTATATCAAGTACTTGAACATTGTGTTTCTACTACCATATTATCTTGCCATGAGTTCTTCAGTAGGTCTTCTAAGCTGCAGTTTTTGAAGGCCCACAACTGAAGTTTCTCACTGGGCAGTTATTTTCCTGGACAAAACTTTCCTCAGTAAATGCTGTGAGCATCTTATGCCTGCACAGTCTTCAAAACACCTGGCTCTGGCAACAAAATACCTTTAGATATAGTGAGCTTTGCACTGTGTTATAACTTTCATATTACCCTTTGCACAGCCATTTTACTTCAGCTGCATGCTGTGTATCATTCATTGCAAGTTTACTTCATTCTCTGGATACATAGCTGATGCTCTCTGGACCATAAAATTTCAGCTGCAAAACCAGAACATCTCATTATTTCTGAAATATCGAGCTTGTATCTTCTTGATAAATAATTCCTACTAGTATAATGTATCAGACTAAAACATATTTTCTGAGGCCAGTGAGGTTAAAGCGGCAATCTCACCTTTTTTAATTTTTTTGCCCTGAAGACAGTGATTTCCATATATAGAGTGACCCCGGTTTGTGTTGAACATGGGGAATGAGGATGAAGCATGAAACGACACATATTGCTGTCAGAGATTTGAAATGAGGCCTGCTAACCTGTAGGCAGCCTTACAGGACTAATCAGTCCCTCACATTACCAACGTATTCAGATTGCTGCATGCGGCAGCCGGCAATGGCCAGGCAAGTTTTCTTTTTTTATCACTGCCATTGACAAACATTACATTTTAATGTGATTCCCCCCTTCCATCCACTGTCAAAAAAAACCCCACCCAAATCTTTTGACACCGTATCTCTGAGACACTGGTCTCATCTGGTTTCCTTAATGCTTGAAGAGTGAGTGCGACTGTGTTGATTTGGTTTTGAATATACATTAGTCAGCAGTGCTTAAACAGCAGATAACATTTTTTTACTCTTGTAGCTGACAACATAAACTCTTCTGAATTCATCTTGTTTCTTAAACTTTGCTCCTCAAGTTTATAGTAGCCCAAGACACCTGAGGTGAATTTGTTTGGAGATGATGGAAGATGCATAAGCAGGAACGAAAGCCAAAGCCTGTCTTCTGCTCATGAGATTTTTTCTTTTTTGTAATATTCTAAACATCAGTCAAAACATTAGCAAAAGAGCCTCTCCAATCCATAAACTTTCCTATTCACAGCACACACCCAGAAAAGACTGGTTTTCCCCTTTTGTAAGGCAGAAGTTTCAATGCTAATAAAATGTAATTTAAACATACTCTTTCAGATCACTGTTGTAGTAAGTGTTATTTCATCTAAAGGCCGTGGTATTTCCTGTGTTCTTGGTATTGTAATGACTCTTCATTTCAAGTTTTTGTGTAGGGAGATCAAAGCAGAAAAGAATAGAAAAAACCTCACTAGAAGTCCTAGCAGGCAGTAGGCACCCGATATGTAAATCCCTTCAAGTGAGGATTACATTACCAGGCTTTGGGGGTGGAAAAAGGCATGGTAGGAAAAACTCAGTCAAGGGCACAGGCCATAATCTCCTCCAGTCCCAGTCCAAGCAGAATCCACCTGGAAATGTGCTCTACAGCCTGGCATGCTAATCCCTCTCCTTGGAACCCCCATCCCTTCTGCAGGATTTATGGTGAGCCTGGGGTCCATGAAGACCACTCATTGATACTTTTTGGAGCTAATGGCAACACAGTGAATCATAGAATCATAGAACAGTTACAGCTGGAAGAGACCTTGAAGACCATCGAGTCCAGCCTTTTTCCTAGACCTATCACCCCACTAAATGATGCTCCCCAACACAACATCCAGCCGTCTCTTAAACACCTCCAGGGACGGTGACTCAACCACCTCCCTGGGCAGCCTGTTCCAATGGCTGACAACCCTTTCAGTAAAAAAATTCCTCCTAATATCTAACCTGAACCTCGCCTGGCGCAGTTTCAATCCATTTCCCCTTGTCCTATCACTCTCTACCAGGGAGAACAGACCAATTCCCGCCTCCCTACAACCTCCCCTCAGGTAGTTATAGAGAGCAATGAGGTCTCCCCTCAGTCTCCTCTTTTCCAGACTGAACAGGCCCAGATCCCTCAGTCTTTCCTCATAAGGCTTATGCTCTAAGCCCTTTACCAGCTTGGTAGCCCGCCTCTGTACTCTCTTGCAGCAGTGAGGGAGAGTAGGCACCAGCACTGAGGCCTGGAACACCACCTGTATGCTTAGCATCTCTAGCATGAGTCCTCCTGTCTCAGCCTCCTGCCTCCTATTGTATCCTGTCCACAGGTTCCTGAAGACATGTGGTTTGCTGCTGTTCAGCCATCAACCCTCCTTCCAAATGAATAAAGGACTGGTACTCTCTGCTTCTATGTCTCAGCAGATTTTCCTGGCACTTTCTCCATATTTGGAATCGTTTGT
The DNA here is from genome assembly GCA_013396975.1 of Bucco capensis. Taxonomy (NCBI): domain Eukaryota; kingdom Metazoa; phylum Chordata; class Aves; order Piciformes; family Bucconidae; genus Bucco; species Bucco capensis. Next base: position 888,441 of record VWZO01003279.1, read on the forward strand.
GGGAGATGAACAGTAGAGCTTGCATCACAGCTTGCTATGTTTGGTTATGAGCATTCATTGAGGATCAGTGTCATAAAAGTAAAGCAAACAAGAAGAATAATAATTCATGCCTTTAGTCTCCAGTATCCATAATGTTAAAGATTTTCTGGAAGATGTTTTGCACCCCTTATCCTTGGAGGGTGCTGTTGCAGGGTGGCTCAGGATGAGGTGATCCATGCTGCCTCCCTACCCTGGGCTATGCATTCCTTTCCCCTCCCTTCTTCTGGCACTAGCACTGAACCTCTCTAGGGAGCTAGCTCCAGGCATGAAACTAGCTGAAATCTAACTCGGGATTAAAAAAAACAAAAAAAGAATGAAAGCTTAAAACTGTTACAGAACCTGATCCTAAATGTGCTCAGCAGCTCTTGGAGATAATAAACATCCCACAAGTTCAGACCCAATTTTATTTCATGCTGGAAAAAAGGGAGATGAGCAGGAGATGTGCTAGCCTGTAACAGTGATTCCCCATTTTGGTGAATCCCCAGTGCATCCTAAAGGATGCATGGTTCAAGCAGTGATATAGTCACATCAGCGTAGTACCTTAGCCTGGTCAGCCCTGCAGAGGGGAAATCCAGTCTGCAACTCTAACCTGGCACCAGCTGGCCAGCTAAGGCTCCACCAGGTGACAGTTCTCTCTGACATGCCACATACCTGTCAGCCCTTTGAGGACATGTTGGACACCTTGGATGCCACTGCTCATCTGTGTGTGGGCAACCGCACTGAGCATTGAACCTCCATCAGGATTAGCCGTTGCTGAAAGCCAGTCGCCGTGTGGATGCTCCACTGGATGCTCCTCAAGCTCACTGCCTCAACATGGAGACCAAACCCCTATCTTGTCATTATGTGTCATTTCTCAACACTTCATTCCCTCTCAGAAGGATTTACCCAGAGGCTCAGTTTACTCTAAAACTCAAAAGCACCTCTGGAGAAATGTCTACTCCTCATGAAACAGAAAAAGAGAAACTTCCCAATGAGGTTTTACATGGGTGTTATTTTTCAGCTTGTATAATATATGCAGTTGAGCTCAATTTTTTTTTCCTCAAAATAAAAGAGCTTCAAAGGCACTTTAAATAAATAAATAAGCTTGATGAAATGATAGAATTTTTCTGGAGGAGAGATCATCAGCAAATTCATTTTAGGATTTTTTTTTTTCAAACCGTGGCATCTTGTTTTTTAAAAGATGTTTGAAGTCTTTGAATTTGCCCCTTGGACCCATTTAAATCTAATTTCTAATCCCTTAGTCTCTGTAATCATAGGAAACCTCTATTTTGGTATTATCATTTGAGTCCTAAGTATTTGCCAAATGCATACTATATCATCAAATATTTGTCATATAGTTGTGATTAAGATGTAGAGCCCTTAAAAGAGGTTGATAACAGTTTAAGCAACTTTGGAGTAAATTAAGGGATTTAAAGGATTAGAAAACAGATAACAGATGTTAAACGTGTACAGACTTTTTTTAAAGTTTTGTTGATTTTTAAATACCTACTACAAATAATGAAATACGAAAAGTGCTCTTGCATGTTGTATTCACAATTTCCGCTCTCCTGCATGTAAAAACAATTAAAATTCAGGTATCCCTGTCATCATTCAGCAGGGTATTTTACCTCTGAACTCCACCATTCAAACTCTCAACAAAGTTGATCTCTCTCCAGTAAGTTAGAAACCAAGCCCACATGCTTCCAGATCCTGAAAAATGGGCCAAGGAACCAAAAACATCCGTTGCAGCAGGGAGGTACGTGTTTGTCTTCCTTTAAATAAAGGCTCCAGGCATCAGCTCACTCCTGGCTGCACTGGCTCTTTGCTGCAGTTGATGCCATGGAAGCCCTTCCCTGGAACCAGAGAGGGGGAAAGGAGGAGGGTAGGATATGGAGAAATAATGAGGTCTTGCCTGTGATGGCAACAGGCAATGACACGGTACACTGCTGTATGTGGGGCCTGGGCGATGTTTTTGGGGGCTGAAGGAGTCATTAAAAACTATATGGGGTTTAATTCGGTGTCCTTAGCATGGATTACTCTTTTGTCAAGTTAGTGGGGATCACGACAAAAAGAATGTTTGGCCTTTGATTTATCTAAGCAGTCTAAAATTTTAAAGGCTGGTATAAAAGCTTCTTCCCACAAGGTTTCATTTTATCCATGTGGAGAAGCAGGCTCTCAAACACCGCGTGAGCTCCTCTAAGACACACAAGGAAGGCAGCTCTTCTAGTTCAGGCACTCTGCAGATTAACAGCTACTATTATATCTTATGGTAGCAGACATAATGTGAGAGATGTTACTGCAGAAAGATTGGGTGAATTCTTATCCTAAGATGCCTAGAGTCTAAAAAGGCAAACAGTAATAATGGTGCGCAAAGGGTACTTCGTGTTAGCAAAAGATGACTGAGCATGTTTTCACAGACAAGAGAATTTTTCTTGGATGACCAGGAAGGGGACCCTGACAGAGATGCTGCACCACTGAACAGGATCCAAGATGTGAGCTGAGCAGTTCTGAACTTGGGAATAAAGTTCTTGCCTGGCAGCAGCTGGAAAAGTGTAAGACCACACCTGAAATGGTGTGTTTATACCAGGTGCTGTTTTACAAGATGGACATCAGAGCAGCAGAAAGAGAGCAGAAAAGAGCAACAGGTATGAGAGGAGGCCTCAGGTGTTTCACAGGGAAAGGAGGCTAAAAAAAGAGATGCTGCAATCATTGCAAAAGAGGAGACAGACAAAAAAGGCCTTGGAATGCCTGAGATGCTGAGGAGTGGCAAAAAAGCTGGACACCAAGGATTTGAGAATGGAACAAAAAGCTGGAAGAAGAGAAGACAAGATATTCACAATGTTTCTGCACACTATCTCCACACAGAGGGTAATTAGTGTGAGGAACACAATAACCCACAATAGTCAGGCAGCCCTGGATGTGTTTACAACACAATGGCTTGCTGCATTGGCAGGAGAAGATGCAAAGCCTCTTGGAAACCCCCTTGTTAAAATTCTCCCACCAAACTGTGGGTTATATGACAGAGATAAAATCAAAGAAGTACAACACCCATCAGTAAAAGGCAAAGGAGAGCAAATTAGCAGTGAGGCAGAGCAGACTGAATTGTTCAACATCTCATTTCCTATGACCTTCCCTCCCTGTCCCCCCAGAAAAGGCAGATCGTGTCCAGTTATTTAAGTTTTAGGAGGGAACATAAACTCCAGCCAGGATAACAAATCCAGATTGCATTGCAGAGTAATTGCATAAATAGCCAAGCTAAAGAGGACACAGTTCACTCTACAGCACCAAAGGAATGATCTGTGGTCACCCACGAGGTAATACAGAGCTACCAACAAGATAAACTACAGTACCTGCTATTGGATGCAATGGTGACACTGAAAAGAGATTTTGGATGCCTAAGCTGGGCTCTGGTCTCCACACTGGGCAGGCAGCTAAGTGTGGAAGTCCCAAAGTCCTATATTAGACCTAGCTCACTTCCCCTACTCTTGCTGTTATATTTGTTTTCTAGATTTATGAGACAGTCACACAAAGAAGTTACTGTGAGGGAGGAGAAAGTGTAAACTTAGCCTAAATCTAGCTGTCCTAGAATAACTGCCAGCGGACCATTTCTTACTATGGGATATATGTAGAAGAGTTTCCTTCTCAGCAAGTAAATGAAGGATAAACAGGCAGCCTAGAGAGGGAGAATTTATTGTGGGAAGAGAGCAATTAAAGATAACCAGCTTTGAGCACATTCACACTTTAGCTAGCCAGCAGTAATTAGTCCCCATATCCTTAGCACTAGGATGCAGAAAAATATTTCTGAGGAACATATTTTACCCTTTTGTGTTCAACAGACTGTACTTTAGGGCATGGTCTATCAAAAGAAGCCCATGGTCTTCCAAGGCTGTTTGCCTTCATTCCTTGGTTATGATTATAAGTGAGTATTTAACTAGTGTCCCACAAATTACTTTACTAGGGCATCACGGCAGATACATTTCTGGCAGAAGGGAGTAGAATGTGTGAGAATATAGACGAAAACTTCTGGAGAGCCTTGAATAAAATATCAGAACCACACTCGGAATATGAAGAAGAGAATAATAAGCACTCAGAGATTTCTAAGACAAGTGACTTGGGAGTCAAGTCAAGACCGATAGATTTTGGACTGCACCCTAACAAAGATGCTTACAGTAGTGTGTTAGGTGATTTTAGTCTTTATGCTTCAGATGAATTTGCCCAGATAAGCTTTTTTTTACCCCCAGGTAAGCTTTCCTCCATGGGCTTTCTATGGCCTCAACCAAATATTGTCATGCTTCCCAAATATTACACCGTGTCCTGATTAGATTTGTTGGTTACTGCTCTATTACTTAGTTATCCCTTTGTAAACCAATGATGCCTGCAAATTTAGGTGGAGGTGGTGACAACAACCTTTTGCATAATGTGTGTGTGAAATGCAGCAGCCCCTGGTGATCTGCCTGAGTAGTTTGTTTTATTGGATTTTGTGATATTGAGATGGTTTGGCAACTGTTGGCCTGTTAGATTGAGAGGTCACTCACCAGCTTCCATCAGAGATTTAAAGGCACTGCAAGGAAACTCCTTGTGTCAATTTGACTCAATTTGCAAACTAATGAGTTAAGCCCTCCCAATGTGTTTAGGGTCAGCTCGGATCTATTTGGGAAATGTTTGACTATTAGCATTTAAAGCTTCAGATGTGCCAAGCCCCATTTCTCCCTCCTGCTCCCCAGCCCTCTCCAGGTTGCTCTCTCCTTTAATTTCCCTGCAGGTTTTAGAAAGGATGCATTAAATTAAAATCACTAGCTGTTTTGTGAGCAGTCTTTTGTGACCAGTAATGAATGTAATGAGTGAAAAAGGATAGGGAAAACAGGATGATTAAATGATGCTGGGCTGTTTTTCACCCAGCAGTTTGCAATGTGACACAAATGGACAATTGGGGCTTTTCTTTTCCCATTAATTTGTATCTGTGTTTGCACTTGTCACATAAAAAACCAGACTATTTACTAAAACATGAGGTAGGTAACAGATGCCACATCCTTTGGAGCCGAACCTTACTGACCTTATATCTGACAGTACAGTTGCGCAATGTTGTTTTGGGTTTTCTCAACATTGGACACAGCCCTAAACACTATGACAGCTAGACATTACTCTCTTGTGCCTTTAGAAGGATTGGTATCTTGCCTTGTGTGCTTATTGTGTTTTATAAAAAGACAACAGTCATTTTAGAACATTTTTCCTACCAGCATTGAAATATAGTCAGGATTCACGTTTTTTTCCAAACTGCAGGAAGAACTAAGAGCTTTCTTTCCTAAAATATATGTTGGGATTTTTCCATGATAGATATTAATCAAAAGCTTTAGCAAGTAATCATTTTCTGAGCCAGTTTGTGCTCTGACTATGTGTATGTACATGTGTGTTTCTGCGTGTTGAATAAACCAAGTATCTGGATCTGATACATGTTCATTAGACTGTTTTGGGACTATAATGTCTACTCCAAATATACCATTTTCCTTCTTACTATTTTCTCATTCCTGTGAATCCCACAAAAGAGCACAGAGCATGAGAACAGTAAAAATTCAGTACTCCTACTAGAGTGAACCTTATACAACAGCATATATTCAGTTTAAAAGTGAGGTACTGTTGTACCTTGGTAGGATTCATAGCAAGGGTTTAGACAGGAGTGGATCTAGAGTTATTGGAAAGTACCCTGTGATACAGTCCAGTCTGAGCTCTTGGAAAGTAACATCATTATGGCTAAATAAAATTGTATGAAATTAAGTCTATGGGAGCAAAAGCATGTTCCATCCACTTTTCACTAAATGTGTATTTATAATGGATGCACTTGTCACTCCTAGGGACATAACAGGAAGCTGAACCAAGGACTGGTTTATCGGAAGCAATCTATATTCAAGGACAAAATCCATGCCGAGCACCTTTGCAATAATTCTCACAAGGACACAGAACAGTAGTATTTAATTCAGAATTGGCATAAATAAGCTGAAGCTGGCCAGAGTGTAATGAATTTAAAAAATGAACTTGGTTCCACAAAGAAATCAAGTCTTTTAGACACAATTTTTCATGGCTGCTGCACCATGTGAAATGACAGATCCTGTAGCTCTGACGAGGCTCTAGCGAGAGTCATCTTTGCTAGAGACAAGTGACACATGCAGTCAGCCACAGTATTTTAGCAAGAGGCAACCTTATCCTACTATTAAGTAAACTCTTCATCCAATTTCCATTTCAATTTTATAGTTGCTGCTGACACAAGTCATTAAAATGCACGAGCTAGCTTTGCAATTATTCATTCAAATAACACTTAAAATTGTAAGGGGTATTCTTGCTCTTGAACTTGCAGAGCCGCCATCCACACCTCCCTGAAAAGCTCCTTGAAAAACACACCGAGGAGAAAGTAGCCTTTCCATCCTGATTTGCCTGTGCTTAAAGATCTGTTTCTGTTCACAGCAGGAAAATGAACTCTCATGCAAATAAGGCAACAACGGTAAATACTTTTTGTTTTGTTTTTATTGAATGGGAAAACAAACTTTCATTTGAATACTAAACCATCCAGAATATCTAGCTGAAAACATGTTTTTATTATTTACATTCCTAGGTTTGGCTTGTTATGCTTCTGGCATATCTATTCATATCTCTTGCAATATTTTTTCATTTAATATATTAATATTTAATATTCTTTATACATTGTTCAACCTTAATGGTTGTCTAATTTCTGTTTTTCATCCACAGAGAAGCTATTAATTTATGAGCATATAGGGCAGTAAGTAATAATTTGCATGAATGCCTTGAGCAGATATGCTTCCATAGGCCTCCCATAGCATAGACTTTGGAAAGGGTGATACCATCTATTGGCCAAGCTTCAATGAACACTCTTTACAAGAAGAAGAAGAAAAAAAGTTTTTTAATCCATAAAGAAGTCTACTAAGTGAAAAATCGAGATGACAGGAACTGGATTGTTCCTGGGGTTTGTTTGGCTTTTTTTTTTCCTTTATTAATGTGTTAAATATATTCCTGTGGTTTAGAAAGCACCACAGGAACTGAAGTTTTCTGTACATCTTCTGTATCTACAATGAGCATTAAAAAAGATTCTCAAAGACTGACTCGCCTGCAGGGACATGCCCACTCCTGGTGTTCCCAGCCACAGACTGGGACTCTCTTTTCAGAAGGTCAGTGATAATTTACACCCTATAGTAAGACTAACTTCTGAGCCTTCTTCTACAGAAAGATGTCAATGTAAAAACACTAAAAATGTTTACTATGTATTACTATCCTCAAAAGACGCAAATGAAGCAAATAATGGATTTTAGTTTGCATTCTGTTGAATACGGGGTGGAGAAAAAACATTGTTTGTTGGTTAAGTGCATGTCTTCTGTCTTCACAAACAGCTCATTAGAACAAGTGAAACTGCTTGCTCTGAATAACTTCATGAATACAAACCGTTTCTGGTGAGAGACCTTTCTACTGGACTGTAGACTCAAGGAAATTTCTGAATTTTTGCAGGCATACAATATCAATGACTCTTTCAATGTGGAAGTGTCGAAACCTTGGCTTCAACTTAAGACACCAAGTTCTGATTTCATCTTTTCAGTGGTTTCCCATTTTACAACTTGACTTTAAGAATTAGAATGAAACACTAGAAGAGGTCTGAATAAATTATTACATTATTATTATTAATATTATTATTAATTTCAGTTGACGCAGGTGTGATAATAGCTCCATGACATGGTATGGCAGTATAACCAAAGCGTGTTTCAAAAGATTGGGCCTTCTTGTGTAACAAAACCCCTATATTTTGACAAAGCTGTTCTAGAAAGTTGGAGCTGTCTATTGAGAGTGGAAACAACTGGGTAGAGTCCTGCAACCGCCAAAGACCACCCAACCCCATGCAGGGAGAGGAAAGGAAGAAAATGCCTGATAGCTGACAAGTATCCTTCAGGATACTTTCTCAACCCAGTTGAAAGTCCAAGCAGAACCGCTTAGACAACTAAATCAAGCCTTTCCCATGATACTCTATTTAAGCAGAGGAGTTGATCTGTGCATTTTTTCTTCCATTTTGAAATTAGTTAAAAGAGTCCTGCCCATCAAGCAGAAGTTACTGCAGAATCTCCTGCAAACCCTTTTTGTTGACAACAGACATTCCCAGGCCCTTCATTTAAAGACACTTACTCATATGGCTGAACTCCATATTTCATGTGGAGTTCACAAAAACAATGCATGCACATTTCACCGTGGCTTGGTTTTCTGCAAGAGTGCACCTAGGCAGAAATACATGTGTCTTTTTCTTCAGGCATCAACCATTCATATGTAGTGATAATGCCAGTTCAATTAGACTCAGTGACCTGAATGGTCTGGTTGTGTGCATGGGGTTTCCAGAGCAGAGCCTGGATCATGGAATACTCACCACCCAGCATATGGGCCCAGCTTTCCTATTTAAACAAGCAATTGTCTGTGCCTGAGGTAGAGAAGAGAGTCACGGGAGTGTGTGTGGAGGGGGAAGAGGGAGTATGTGTGTGTGTGTGTGTGTGTGTGTAAATAAAGGAGCATTTAGTGTGCAATTTGCCTGACCCATCCCTGACTTCTGTATTAGCACACATTATATGCTAGGTGTACCCCCTTGTCTCAAGTTGAGACAAAAGTGTGTAGAGAAAAAGACTCGTGTTCTCTCTCATTCTGTCTTTCTCTAGTAAATGGTGCTCATTAATTTCTTTTCATTAACCTTTTAACTTGACTTTCATGATATTTGTGCACTAAGAGAGTATAGAAGTCCAGGGGTAAAGGCTTGATTTAGTTGTCTAAGCAGTTCTGCTTGGACTTTCAACTGGGTTGAGAAAGGGTTCATCACTTTCAAAAGGTAAAGCACTACTCATTTTTACATTTTGCCTGACTGGAAGTCTATTAACTAAATATATTGAATTCTTGTTTCTAAAAAAGTGGTTGTCCATGTTAAAGACTTTTTTTTTTTTCAAATTTTACTTTATTGTTTGACTTGTAAAAAACAATGAGTACATGGTAGAAAATGCAGTTGAAGAAAAAATATCAAATGAAAATTTATCTTCATAGTCATTTTCTACTCAATTTCCATGGCTGAGGAACTGAAAGTCTAATATTAAAGTTCTAAATTAAGCTGTGTATATCAGTGTACTAATAGTACTTGGTAGCATGTATAATAATCTGTCACATTGCTTTTCCAACTAATCATTAATGAATTAATGAAAGGGTTTCACTGGTTTTGTACTGTGTAACATAATGAGATATACAGTATTTAAGGCTTTCAAAGATTTAGGACTCTATTAATGAAAAATAATTATTATCCTACAACAGTAATTAAGTATAATTTGCACGGAACTAACATTTTCTAATCCGTAAACATTAGCAATGTCAACAGTTCCTCACCGAGCTGTTAATTGCTCTGCAACGTTTTTTAAAGGAAGATGAATGGGCTAACGTGCTGACAAAGAGGGATGTGGTTCAGAAAACTGGTAACAGCATCTAGGCTAAAGGCCTCTGGGCAGATCTGAAGAGGCACATTGGTGCCTGCAGATGCCTATCTACACCTTTAGATGCCTAAATACCCTGAGTCCTTGGATTTAGGCAAAACACAAAGAGAGAACGATACATATACTGGGAGTGATTTGCAAGGCGAAAAATGAAGCTGCCTTTTGCACTCACTGCACAGATCCTGGGGACTCCACAGAGCTTTTTCTTGTGTGGTAGAAGGCCCTCCAAGGGCAGCATTATGGGCAGGTGCTGGAATGGGATTGATTTAGTAGGGCTTAAAAAGCTGCTTGTCAAGTGGTTTACAGGTAGTGAGCTTTCCCCAGGAACACTCTACCTTCTCCCTGCTGCAGGCTGAGAGTATGTCCCATGTCATTTATGGTGGCTCACCTGAGAGGCAGCAAGTGTTTACGCTAAGAAGTTGGTGGTGTTGGTGTAGCAGTTGACATGAAATATAAGAAACAGAAACTACAATTTTTCTTATTTTGACACAGCCAGGAGTCACCCACTCCAGATCACTGCTTTTAGGCACAGACATGCCAAATGGGCATCAGGTTTGCCTCTGACACTTGGACTGAACCCATCCACAGAGTTACAGGCAGCACCCACAGATTGTGTTTGCAGGGCTCCTCTGTGGTCTAGCAGATAGTAGATGGCATAAACTACTAGCAGGTGGGTTTTTTTCCTCTTTCTGTGTGTCTGGTTGATAAAGAAGAGCAAATCTTACTTCTGACAGTTAGTCAGTTGTGGTATTAATGGTCTGTTTTGTGGATAGGAACGTCTAAAAACAGTGAGCTACATGGTTCTTAAAAATGTATCTATCTCCTTTTTTGACTTACAGTTTTAAAGACCTTAAACTTACAAACACTGCCATAGACAAGCTTGAGTTTATAAATCAGGAACGAAAGAGAATGAGGCAATGAGTGTAAAGAACATGGAGAGTATCTCTAGAGCTAGGGAACTTAAGGGTTGTGTAAACTGAGTCCTTCTCCACCTGCACTCCAAGGTTGCCATACAACTTTAGGCAAATCTGTACTCTCTAAGCCTACAGAGACCAATACATTTTAAATTGCATTACAGGTGCTTGAATGCTTGACTGTAAGGCTGGTTTAAGTATTTTGGAGATTTTTGTGCAGTTTTGAAATGTATTGCTGATTTATAACCATGTGACATACCGCAAAGAGTATTTGCAAAGGTCAAATTAATAAATGACAGGGAGGCTACTGGAAGAGAAGACTGACTAGAATTTGTGATTTTATGATCTTGTGATATGTTAATCTTATATCTTTTATCTGTGTGCATTTTATTAACAGACAACACTGTTTGCCTTGCACTTCATCAGTGAGAACTACACGGTGAGGGAAGAAAAGGCTGTAGGAGCTCTGGAGGTTGATTTAATTTCCTAGCTATAATTCATGGTGGATTAGAAAATAGCCTGTAAATAGATTTTTCCTGAATGTTCAAAGTCAGTTTTGCAGCCTCAGAGTGAAGATCTGAAATAATCTAATAAGGAGACATAACAAGAATAAACAACTTAACCAGTTTTAAGATAGACTTAAAACGACAGTCTCTCTTCAATCTCCTGGGCTTTTTTGATGACCTACCTTCCCCTTTTACAGCTTGTCAGTATTATGTTTTCTTAGACTCATTCCCCACACCCTTCAAGGTCCTCACACAAGCTGCACACAGGAAAGGACATTTGCATGCTGTCTTCCACCCACTTCCTACATTGTGCTGATAATCCAGGACCCTTCCAATACCTTTTGTCATCGCTTCTAAGATGCTGTTCCTTCCTCTCTGCTTGTCTACTTCTTACCTTCCTTATCAGCCAGAAAGTCACTTTGTGTGAATAAACTGATATAGTATGAAAGGATGCTCTCAGTTTTCGGGAATAATTTTTTTCATGCATTTAAAATAATGTCTACTTTAAAAAAATCTGCCATTCTGTATAAAGGAAACAAAACAGAAAAAAAAAAAAAAGGTAGTCTTTAGCAGCTAAATCCTTTACATATCTATGTATGTGATTGGCCAGATAATTATCAAGATCTTTTAAAAACTCTTCTAATATTTCAATGTACCAAGAATAAAAAAGTGTTCTCCCTGAAATTTTGGGTGTTTCATCCTCTATCTCCAAGTGATTTTTAACTAAGCTTTCCAGAAAAAAATAATAATAATAATATCTCTTCTAGAAGAAGATGCATTATGTATCAATTAAGGGCCTTTATTCCAGTGTTGGAGTGGGAAAGTGCAGATGCAACCAATGACTAGTTTGCTGTAGTTTTCACTATACTATAGCTGTAGCCCCAGCAAAACATGCAGTTAGCATCTGATAGACAGGAACTATTTCCATATTATAGACACTCTTCTTGGAAGCTTTGTATCATACAAACATATAGGGAACCATAAGTTTGCTGATAAGTGTTTTATAACAGAAATTCACATTTTAAAGTTGTTCATTCATGTTAAGAGATGTTTTCATTTTCCTTTTTCTATTCGTGTTTAAAAGGAGAAACTAGAGCTAATAAGGAGAAATTGTCTCTGCATCTCATCCATCAGCTAACCTCTGCTTCCACTTATTAACAGTAGTATGAACCCAGAAGTACCAGGAGACTAGCAGCAGGACTGGCACCATTTTGCACATCTGGAGAGACTGGCATGCTCTGCCCCTTCAGGGCCATGGTTGGACTCCCTACAATGGAGAAGTTGGATGCAGATGAGAGAGCACACATCTGTAATGATGCGAGGATCAATGAGACCATTAGTGTCCCCACTTGTTTAATGCAGTGGACGTGTTTCTCTAGAGAGCTGAGTTCAAATTCAATTTAGATGACAAGTCAAAATGATGGTGGTCATTTTTTTCACTCCCAAGGAGATGTCTATCTACCTCCACATACCATGACAGAATTGGCACTATCATCCAGGACAAATCAGGTCTGAGATTGATAAGGACTGCTGGGCACTGAACCTTGAACCAGGGCTGCCTGTACCATTCCTTACTCTGAGTGGTACTGCTATTTCCATATGAGCATGAAATTTATATACAAAAACCTCAAAACAACGGATTCATTAAAAGTAGACATAATGTCTTCTGGAGGGGTTAAAATCTGCATCTACATTCATGACATGAATTTCTCTGTTGGTTTTAAAAGGGATCTGGAGACCCAGTTATGTTTACATTTAAACAAGTCATTTTTCAAAACAACCTACTACTTTTAAGATCTCCATATTTTACCTGCCAAAACACTTAGGAGCATGTTCCTGGCCTTGGTTACTCAGTTATCTCTTCCAGGGGTTTGAAGACACAGCTGAACATAGACTTGCAGGTAGTTTGAACACACAACTCTCCTTTTGGTGGGCCTCAGGGCAAAGGAAGGGGGAGAGGTGAATATGTGCAACTCCTTCTGCAGGCAGAACTCCTCTAGACTGCATGCGTAGCTCTGAAACCAGGAGCATGTCCCTCTTTGAGGCCACCTCACTGTTTTCATTTGGGAGTGACTGGCGCTGCTGCTCTAAAACATTTCAACTATGATGTTGAAGTCCTCTGTATTAAGCCCTGTTATCAAGATCCTGAATAATCCTGATGAAGCAAACAACAGAGGTGGTTTGGGCTCAGCTCAGGCTGCAGACTTTTCCATTCTTTTAAGAGCTAAGATGAATATTTGTCCACTTTACACTCAGTCTGTATCCCAGCTGTAGCTGGGGCTCTGCTCATCATCACAGTGCCAACACTCATTGTCAGCCTCTGTGTGGATGGAGCCAAACAGGGAGGGAAGAAAGTTTACCTCATTCAGTTTCACACAGTACCTGTTTAAAAACATGTTTTATTCACTATTTGCATGTGGAGACTTTAAAAGGAGTCTTAGCCTATACTAGCAACAAAATTTAATCTTCAACATTCAGCTCCCTCTCCAAATGAAAAACTATGTCATCTCTGGGTTCAAGAATACTAAAAGATGTGAATTCTTACCTCTAACTGAAAAGGACATTTCCCACCAAGTCTCTGTTTCAATGTACAAGGGTTGTGCTTAGTGATTCAGTAAGACCACCTTGACATTTAAACATATGTCACTCACTTCAAAAATGTTTCTAGCCCTCCACCCTCCTCAAACCCCTGGCCTCTGTGAAAAGGAAACTGAGCCTTTTAAGGGCATCTGTCAAATGTCAGGCAAGCATGCATAATCTGCAGTTTGCTCCCAGGGTAACTGCTGAATAGTTGCTGCTAAGGCCTTCTGAAACTGAGGAAAGAGCTAGACCTGTTGAAACGAAGTGCAGAACAGGAGGAACTTTTAAACACAATTTGTTGGTATAAATGCAGAGACCTCCACTTTGAAGGACATGAACCTGTTGCTGGTTGCAGCAGAATACCAGAATGCAGCACACATTCATGGCATTGGCTGTCATAATTAATTTCTTGGCAATCATTGCTGGGAAAAGAAAGTTACAGAGTATTACACTAGTAAAAAATAACCTCTACCAGAAGAGGGGAAAAAATCGTTAGTGAAGCCTTTGGGAAGACCCAAATTAAGCTTGGTTTTCAGTGTCCTGTAGCTTATTAAACTTAAACTGGAATTCTTGAATGAATGAGTCTGGAGTATGAACAGAGCAACTGCAAGACTTTCCTCTGTATTGAAATGATTATGCCTATCACTGTAGCACATAAATGACAGAGATGTTGAGCAACTCAGCATTTCCAATATAATGGAATAAATAGGCAGAGGAAGTTTTCCTTAGCTCATAATGATTTATAAGGCAAACTGTAGTAGCTTTCTAATCTATTATTCTTGGTAACATTTCCATTCTCATCCAAAGATGTACTTATATATGCAACATATCCAGTAATATCCAGTCAGAAGCTGAATGATTTATCTTGTGGTCTGCAAATTACATTAACAACATAATTAATAACTCAGATATAATAACTGTGTATGTCAGAGCAGTATGTCATGTAATCAATGGCAACAAATCATTTTCTCTGGTGTTTAATGATTCTTTCAACAGGGCAAATCTATAAAAACAGAAGAGTCAATCAATGAGGAGGTTGCATACATTGTCTGTCCTATTTGCAGACTTGAAAACTAAGGTTGGCTTTATAGTTTAAATTTTAAGTATTGGAAATCAATCTCAGAACATAAACGGAAAGGGAAAAAAGTATTAATGGCAAAAAAAAGTTGATATCTGTAAAATCTAGTCAGAATTGCCAACTTCCCAGGTGTTGCTAAATGCTGAGCACATAAAATGTTTACGAAACCATTATTACTTGCACAAAAGCAGAAACATGAGGACTACACTGAAAAATTATGTTTTGAAAAGGGAGGGCTCTTCCTCCAAACTATAATGTACAATTTGGATGGGTCCTGTAAAATCAATGAGCTTTCATGCCAACAAGACAACCATAGTTCATTTCTAATGCCTTCTGCTGAAAGTGTTAGTCAAAGCCCACCTCATTCATTTTCAGGAGCAAAATGAGCTAACACATTTGTGCAGGGCATAGGCCCGCTTTCATTGACTGACTCTGGGTGAGCATTTACTAATTTCTGTAGGAAGGTGATCTGAATACAGAGGAAGAAGCTCTTATCTAGCAACTGCTCTAGTCTTTCAGTTTCCTCTCTGTTTTTTGGCAATGTGCTTTTCCACTTGCACTGACTCATTTCAGGAGAACACTCTCATTCAGAAGTCAGGGATGTAATTCAGGAAATGTTTTCATGTTGTTACAACAGATTTTTTAAATTCATTTTTCAGTCTAAGTAGGAAAGAATGACTGCCTTCTGTGTAACTTGGAGCCACTCAGAAGCTTTAAACAAATACAAAGAAAATTAATAAGGACTTCATGTTTTTTCTATGTTATCTATCTGGAAAGGAGGACAGCAGAACTAGGCGCTCCAGATCCACACAAGCACTGAAGTGTGTGTATGTGTGATTCATCTTTCCAAATTTTGGATGGATGTCTACAGTGTACACTTCTGGGCTGGTTACTTCACTCTCTACTAGTCATGGCAAGAAATAAGCACTTACAGGGTGTACTTCAACAGACTGGTGTCAGAGGTGAACACGAGGGTGAAAAGTAATCTCTTCCAATTGACTCTAAAGAGTGGCCACTTCAGGTGGAGAAGTCTATCTTCAAGCTGTCTGTGGATGTTCACTTCAATGTCTCTTGTTTGCCAGGAGTCCTAAATGCTTTTGTGGATCTGGCCTTTAATAGCTTAGAGAAGAGCAGGTATGATGGTTGTCCCTTGTTATGCTGATCAGGAGGGCAATCTGCAATTCTATCCTATGATGCACAGAGAACAAAGTTCAGCCTCCACCTACTCCCAGCCCCGCCCTGTCCCCTGCCTCCCTGCTTGCTTCTGGCATGGAGGGTATTATAGCTTGAGCAGCTAGAGAGTAATAATTACTGCTAGTGTGCACTCTTTTCATTGCCCCTCTTTTTAGAAGCTACTCTTGATCTTGTTCAAAGCATGACACATGGAGGATAGCAGCTCCTGGGACAAACAAATGGCACTACTTAGCAGCGTAAGCCTCACTTTCCAGTTGCATTTGCATGTATTTGTAGGCTTCCCAAAGCCAAGCTGGAAAGCATCTTTATCTGTGCAGTAATGAGGTTGGAGGGAGGGATTGAGGGAGAGAGGGAAGGAGAATAAGATTTTAGATACCTAGAACAGGGAGCATATGGTTAGACAAGAATAACCCATATACACCAAAAGCCAGAGACAGCTAAGGATCAGTTACACATTGAGCCTTTAATGATCTGCTTACATCAAAAGCCTTTTCAAGGCACAGCAACATACCTGCCCTGCAAAGGCTTCTGAGCTACAGGATAATGTAATTATCCATACAATATCCTTTCTCTTTTGTGAGTAGTTTAAGCAAAGAAAAGAAGCTGATTTACTCTGGTATTAAGCCTCATCCCGAACAATAACTAGGAAAAACGATGCCGTCTTATTTACTAAAATCTGCCTTGTGTGTACTTAGAATGACTCTACCTTGCAATATTTAGGCATTCCTTGCACAGCTTCAGTATTTTTTTTCATTTTTTGATTTCTGGTGCTCATTGTGCAGTTGTGTGGGAGCTGGGGCGTAATTCTCAAATCGGTTGAATTCATCTTATTTGTTTCATGAGCAGGTATTTAGATGAGCTTTGTCTCCCTAAACCTCTTAATATAAAGAGTAAACTAGATTGCCTGTGAGTGTATTGACTGTGTTAAGAATGCTGGATTGTATTGCAAAGGAGTTCAGGCCTGTAATGTTATCACTCAGCAGGAATGGATCCCATCAGAAGGCACATGGCGTGCCATGACGTAGCCAGCCTTAGACCACAAAAGCAGACTTTTCTCTGTGAATTAGACAAACCACACAAAAGGCAACAATAGCTAGCATAAACACTATTTAATACTATTCACAGGCTATTGAAGAGATGGGCGTTGACTAAGAATTGCAGCAAAGCCAGTACATTGTTGTCAGATGAAAGGACGCCTAATGAACAGGAAGCATCATTTGAGCAGGCTGACAGTAACCATATAACTGCAGGATTGTGGGACTGGCATTTACCCCATGGGTCTTTACAGTCAAAAAAATAAAGAGAAATTAAAGCATAAGGAATCCTTTTTTGTAGGCACTTAAAGCCCATAAAGCAACATAAGAAAGTGTACAATTGTCTTTTCATGATTTGTCTGTGCTTCAGCTAATCATAAAAAAAGAGCTTTTGGGGTGCAGAAACTATAGGTTCTGTGTCATAAAATAAACCCTTCAAAAATTAGAAGATTTGAGTATTTGCAAATTGTCCCAATTGAAATAAGAGCTACACTTTTTTTTTCCCCCACAGCTACCTCAAACTAGATTCTAGCAACGGCTCCCTTAGTAATGTCAGGGTGATAAACACTTTTGTACTTGCCCCAACAGCCAGGCTAAATAAATGCTCTTGCAGTGGTCCTACTTTGCTAATATGTAACAGAAGAAGGTACCTAATTAAATAGATTCCCTTCTGATACAATTATTACAACTATGTTCTCCCATCCCCATGATTTGCATAGAAAATAGCTCCAAATCGTTCTTGCTTTGTGTTTTTTACCTTTTAAATCATACACTTAAAATGCAAGCAAGATGCTCAAACTCCTTTCTGTTGAGACTTCAGCTGAGACAGAAGGGATTTGGGTTCTCAGAGAACAGAGAGAGGTCTGAGAGTTGAATTTTGTTAGTGAGAGTTTTTCTGAGTAAGACTGAAAATATTTTAGGACTGGTATGTTTCAAAATGTTCTTTGGGAAACTGAATGTGAAATAGCGTCCACAGAAAGACCTCCAGGCCACTTAGGCCTGTTATTTGGCAAAAGACTGTGATGAATAGCATTGTGGCCAGGAAAAGAGTATTATTATGTTCTGAAACTGAAGAACTAGCTTTATGTCATTTGCCATTGCCTAAGCAGGGACAGTGGAGTTATATATATATGCATAGGTATGTATACATATATATGTGTTTTTGTATATATATGCATATAACGTATATACGTATATATGTGGGTGGGGGTGTGTGTGTAGGTGAGTCGGAAGATCAGCTCCTGTATTCTTGATTTTTCAGCACCCTACCCCAGTCTGCCCTAGTAATATAGCAACCAGTGCACTTGAGGACTGTAGGGATGATGGATATGTATCTCTTTACTCCCACTTTTGGACGCTTCAACCACAGCAAGCCCCAAACCAGCATTTTTGTCACTGACACTGTGAGTAGGAGGCAAAGCAAGTTTCAAATAACAAAAAAGTATATCCTGTATCACAATTTAACCCCCTTCTCCACTAACCCCTATCAGCTCTTTCAATAGGTGCACTGTAGTACGATAACAGACAAGAAAGAGAAAGCAGGTGTTGAGGGAATGAAAACCTAAAATCCTTTTCCACATGAAACAGCTGTGAAAAGGCAATCCACACTGAACTGTGTTTCAGAGGATTCCAGCTAAATTGCCCCCTTAAGGATTTCATTTTCTTTAAAAAGATTCAACTACTTGAAAATTAGTTCTACATTAAAAATCCTCTGGTAGAAGAAACCTCTCCCACACAAATCTTTTGATATGTTCTGAATTAGAGCATTGGCTGTGCAGTTTACTTTATACACTGCTTATTAACTGGCAGAAGGAGACCAAGAGAAACACTCAGATTATAGTACGCTGTGCCATTACACTGTTTTTAAACATCTCCTTTATGTTTATATAAATATATTTAAACATACGTTAATATAGAGAAGATGGTTTTCACCAATAGAGTTGGAGTGACTGATCCTTCTAGTTTGAGAAATATGTAAAATACAATTATAAAACTTTATTGAGCTTGAGCTGGTTAGTTGGCAAGTTAACATTTAAGGGGGCAGAGCTAAGATTTTCTGGGCAGCTCAAACCAAGTAGGATGTGTGTGAGGGTGATCAAATTAATAGCTGATTTCAGCTTTAACTACTGAGTGACTGGTGTAGTTTATAACACATTTAAGGCTGAAAAAGAAAAACAAAAAGAAAAACAAAAAGAAAGAAGAGAAATAGAAGTTTAATTAAATGCCATGGATCCAGTATAATGCAAATCTCACAAATAGAGCATAATTGGTTTAGCAGAGAGATCCAATGCCATAAATAACCATTCATAATCATATATAATTAACATATCAATAGTTCTTTTTTGGAGTTATAGTCCATAAGCTAAGTTAGTTCTTTACTAGAGAAGTCTGGCAACACCAAGCTGTTAATTAAACCCTTTTCAGAATTTGGTGCAGCATTTTGACTCTTCCACAAAAAAGTCTAAACCTATTATAGCATTCCTCCTCTTCACAAGCAGGACACATTTTTTTCTTCCTATTTAATACCACATAAATCTTCAGAGAGGAGAAAATCAGCAATCTCAAGCCTTTCCACTACAGCTGTCTGGATGAAGTTGCCTGCACCGTAGCATGGTATTGGGACAACACAGCAGAGCAGAGACTTCAGCTTTTTGTGCAGTATCAAACAGAGCATGTACCTAATGGAAAAAGACAGAAACAGTCTTAAAGGAACCCAGTCTCTGCTAAGAGTTTATGTACGTTAGGTGGCAATTATAAGAATAGGTTAAATATGATCTTTTCCTAAGTATTAATTAATGTCTTTCCATGTATATTAACAATAATTTAATCCTAATCTCTCAGTAAAAGAAGAGAGCTCATTAATGAATCCCAAAGAGCTTGCCAGTTACCTGCAAAAGCACTGAGAATTTTCTCAGTAGTCCCAAATTAAAGGGGAATTTAAAAAGCTTTAGATGGTAGCACAAAGGGCTGAAATTTTCACCTCAAAATTGCTTCAAAGAAAGGTGGCTCTGTGAGCAGCTGGAGTCCCTGCTCTGCTTTGAACAGAAGACATGCAGACAGGCTTGATTTGCAACTTTATGCCTATTCTGGGGTTTGCCTTTCTTATGAACATCACAAAATGTAACTCCACAAAATAAACACTGGCTCCTTCTTAACTCACTGCTCTTCGGACCACCGTGGGCCTTCCTCCACCCTGGCTCCTCTTTCTGCCCATTGCCAAAGGCCTGTCCTTATTGCCTGATCAGCTCCTACTTCAGAAGAAGATCTCTGCTATCTCTCTGGAGGCTTTAGCTGCTGGAAAGGAAGGCGACTAAATGGTCTAGGTCCCTGCCATGCTGCTCACTTCCCCCTTTTTCAGCTCCATGTTATGTGAGTGTTCAATGATGCTGAGTTTGTTTCTGATTTACAGGTTTGTATCTTTTAAAGAGGACTCCACTGAAAGGCCAGGGAGCAACTCTACAGTCCTGCACGTGACAAAATGTTTTCTTCATATCCACTCATTTTTCACCCCCATCTACAAAACAGTCAGGCAAACTGATATGTTGTAACAACAGGGTTTATTATTAAAACTACTACATTTTGAGCTGGCACCCATCTCATCACAAAGAATATAAGGACACAAAAATCTACCAAGATCCTCCCTCAAAGGAATCATATCAATCTCCAGCATCATGTATATTTTTAAAAGAGATGATGCCTTTCTTGTCTGTTGAATGTTTCTGCATTATCAGCAAATCAACTTAGACACAAATAATAGTTAGGACAGATATCACAGGAGCTATGAAATATTTTCTGAGCAAATATCTCTTCTGGACTCTTTGTTGAAATGAAATGGGACTCCAAGAAAAAAAGTTGAATAATAAAATGCCACCTTTCACCTCTTTAATTCTAATGCCATACTTGAATTTGTGGGTTTTCTAGCCAACATTTCATTAATAACGCTGTGGGAGAAACAGGGAGTATGATTGATGGGATCAATGTTACACTAAGCTAGTTGATTATTTCATATTGGATGTCATACAAAGATATCTAATATCACTTAAATCATTAGCTAATGTAAAACAGAGAACATTTAAATCATGAGATTACAGGCACAGAAGCTATGCTAATACTTCCTAATCTCTGAATCAGCTGAACTTCCAAAACTAAACTTTAAATACAAAGTTTCCAAATTCTCTAATACCTGTCCAAAACTGTCAGGCATTGAAAAAACAACAGCCTACTACTAGTCAACACCAGTGGCTTATAGCCACAGATCTATAAGCTTAATCACTTCCTATGACTTGATGACATTCCTTATTAATTAATATGAGTTTATCTTCAGAAGCAGAATAGCACGCATAGTTGAATTTTTTCCACACACCTGTATGCCTGCTGTGAATCATGCGTACTCCAAGTATGAAGGAAGCCTCATGGGCAGATATTAGCAGCACTAAGAACAGCAAGTGTCAATGTAAGTAATATCTCTACTTCATTTTAAGCACAGGCGTAAATCCTCCATCCACTGGAGAACATGGGCAGAAGCCTTTCTTCAGGTAAGGGCATGAGGGGATATCTGGGGAGTACTACAAGTGAATTTTGCATCCAAAAGGAGAATGAGCGAGCCAAGAACATTCTTTTCAGGAAAGCAAATATTGTGACAGGGCATCGCTTCAAGGGCTGATGGACACATGGAGGTAGTTGGGTCAGTCATACTCGAACTGTTCTTCTGGGAAAGCCAGCCATTTCTTTGTTGCCCATTGACAGATTTTTATGATTGTTACCTGATCAAGGAGACCTTCCTCAAAGAGTCCTGATGTTGCCTGATGAAGTGAGCAACTCAGACAGTTTAAGATTGGGCAGTCTGAAGACCATCATGAGCACTGCAAGGATTTGCAGGTGCCTAAGACATGGCCATGCAATGCAGTTTTTCAGTCACTAAAGGTAGCTAATATTCATTCACATGGGGTAGTACTTGGTTGACCAAACACATCTAGAGTCTTTTTAGGATAAAGTCTAACTGTATCCAAGCGTAGAACTTGCTAATACGACCCACACTGTTACACTATACTCAAGGCCAGGTGTATGTATGTTTAAACAACTTACTCTTAGTCATAAATGCAGCACAGGGTGTAAACAGGCAGAGTTTGAAAAAAACTATGGAGTAAAAAAAAAACAGAGAAAAGAGAAAATTTTTTTATGATGGCTCTTCTAGGAACACCAGGATCAGGATTTGGAGTAATATATATCAAAGGATATGTGTGGGAGGATTCGTGACAGATTTGGAGCAGTGGGTGAGAGCAATGGCTTTGCCAATGGTGGCCCATCTGCCTGGGCTGCAGGAGGAAGATCTGCTTTGAAAGAGTGAGGGAGGAAGGATGAGGTGTCAGGCATAACACAGAAAAACAAAGAGAAAGAGGAGGAAGAGGAAGAAAGAGGAGAAAGANGGCAACCTGAAACAATGGTTCTCTACATTGTTAACTACATTTCACAGCTAGCTGGAGCTCCCCAAAGTCTGATTTTAAATTTGGATAAGACTTTCCTCCACTCCTGGACTGGGGTCACACTCAGAGCCTTTATTTCATTGCAGCTGGTATGTGGGCAACACAAGAGAGTCCTGCTTCTGCTGCCCCTAACAAACAGGGCTATTCAGATAGAGGCCTTCAACATCCTAACCCTCGCTCTGGGACAGGCCGTTTTGAACACTTCTGTACAGATCTTCCTTTTGACTTAACTTCCTTTTGACTTAGCTTCCTTTCCTCCTTAGGATTTTTTTTTCCCAAAAAAAGACACTGCACAGTCCAGAAATTCCCTTTTCCTTGTGTTGCATGTCTGGAATCCTAACAAGTCAAACCACAGGAGTTAAGCCAAAAATTTGAATGGAGACAAATAAATTCTTCAACACATGCAAAAATTAAGGAGTCGTAATTTATACCAACTTTAAAATCCACTCTATCTGTTAGTACATTTCTACCAATGTGACTTGACAGAGTAAAAAGTAATTAAATGAAATATAAAAAAAAAAGGCTCATACTGGTTTATGCATAAAATAGATTTTATTTTAATTAGTCACCTGAACAAAAGATGATGAAGCAATTATAAATGGCAAAGCTTACAGAATTTAAACACACAGAAGATGTAGTGCAAGAAAAATATTTTCTCCACAAAGAATTGATTCGCACAGAATATTTAAATAGTAAAAAGGAATTTTATTTAGGTAATCCAATTGTCTTCAAGAAACAGAAAGTTCTGCAAAAGGAGAGCAGTTATGTACAGTGTTGGGGACTGATTCAGAGTCAATTAAAAGGCTCCTGCTGGTTTCTGTGGCTTTCAACCAGCTTCCTCAGCGTGCCACTATGCTGAAGAGCTCCCTCACTGAGCCAATAGAAGGAATCAATGGTCTTTTACACTAAGAAGAATAACCCACCCGGATTAAATTGATCTCACTGGCTCAGCTATGTAAAAAGTTCACATTAAAGCTGCCTATTATCATATGAATAAACAAAACTTTCTAATGCTGCTATTGTTTTTGCCATTTCCATGTTTTTTATTGTGTGGGTTGTTTTTTTCATTTGACACTTGCACACACACCTGTAGTATTTTATTGCTGAGCTGGAAAACAGAAAGCTCTTTGGTTAAATGTGATGCTTACAGCTGTGAGGTGTTGTTGTTTGTGTGCACAGACTAAACAAGAAACTGCGAGGAAAAAAAAGGACTTAAAAAATACAGTACGAAATCCAGATATAATGAAAATCTTCTGCAGGGGTAGGAGATGGGGTTTATGCCATAAACAGAAACAGCAGCAAAAGCAGAGAAACAAAAGGAACACCTAGAGTGGGAATGATGAGGAGACACTTTTCTTACCTGACTCAACCAGAAGGAGACAATCCATGTCAGTCATTTATTTAGCAAGAGCCACTAGTAGTTAACAAACGGCCTTCTCCAAGGCAGTAGATTTCTGCAGCCTCCCAAAAGAAACAGTTAGACAAAGCCAGTTAGGGTCAGAACAGGTAATAATGTCTAGCCTTCTAATTTTAGAATTAATTTCTAATATGTCTCAGAAATTTAAACCACCTTATTCCCCTACCTGCAGCTATAGTCTCCTAAGTTTTCTTCTGCTTTTGGGCAATGAGGATTTTGTTTATAATGGTGGAAAAAAAAACCCCACAATTCAAAAAAACTTTTGTTGAATTCCTGGAGGGAATTTTTTTCTTATTTATGTCTTTTTAAGAATTTAAGTTATGTAAATTTAAGTTGCCAACACATAGTTGCTCTCTGTTTCTTTAATCAACTTTTATTCCTGTGATGTAGGTAAAGGACAAACTATAATAAGCAAGGATCAAATTTTCCAGAAAATAGCACACAAACAAGTGTTAGTGTTCCTTGTCATACTTCTTTTTACCTATTTATCTCCAAAATCTAGCTAACCAATACTACCCACAGGTAAAAGCACTGTAGCTTAGAACATCACTATATTGACTCCTAAGCAGGAAAAGAACAAGCGACGTTGTTCATAACTCAAACATCACTACTATAGTTCACTTCTAGCATTTAAAAATAAAAACCAGAACCCTTAAGCCTTCATTATTTAAGTTAAACAATGAAATTGTTACTGTGTCAGTCGAAGCCCTGTTTTACTCCCAGTCTTAGGACATCCTTCTTCCTGAAGAGTGGTGAAGAATACATTTTATAAGACACAGGAACAAGCAAAGCAAGGCATCTTTAGGTCAGCTCCAGGATTACAGGTTGCCATGAAATGAAGGGAAGGAGAAAAAAAATAAAAAAGAGAGAGGGAGAGAGAGAGAGAGAAGGGATTATGCCAGGAAAACATGAGAAAAAGCAGTTTCATTTCACTGTCAAGGTAAGTTACAGGGAGGCAGTTTTAAAAGGCTGTTGTCTTCATCACCTTCCCTTTTACCTGGGAAATGCTCAGAATGAAGAATAAAATGTGGAAATGCCTCCTGCTTGTGCTAGCAAGCCAGAGCGGTGTTGACAGGATTACAGAAGTTGCCTAATTAATTCCTTCTTTGCTAATATCCACCCCAAGAACTCCACTTTAACTGGTAAACAATCAACAATTCAGGGAGCAAAACTCAGGAACTAAATACCAAATCTGAAGGCTTTTCTTTCCTGCTGAGGCTTGCCCACCACCAGAGCTTCTCCCGCGGGCAGCAGGGCTGGGTTTGGGGCAGGGACAGTCCCTGTCCCTGCTCATCTCAGCCCCACGCTAACACCACAGAGCTGGCAGGCCAGGAACAGCCCCAATCGACCCCACAGCCTCCCCAAAGGCAGGGTGACCATTCTCCTCCCCCTCTTCCACCAGAGCTTGGAAAGGGGAGAGGCATAACTTAACCCTGAATTTTCATTCTTTTTCTTTAAGGAAGCAAGAATTGTTCATCAGGTGTGTAGGATGTTTGCTTTCCTCATAGCCCCATCAGGAGAGGAATGCATGTCCCTCCCTCCCAGGGGATGCAGCTGATGTGGTAGCTGTGTAAGCCCTGTACTAGAATCAGCTGCGACCGCCACCAGCAAGTGGATCTCATGTGGCATATATGCACAAATATGTACATGACTTGCAAATTATGGCTCGTTCCTTGGCATATTAAAGATAATAAAACCCTGCTCCAATGTTTACGCATCGCAAGAAGAAGAAATTGCTATGATTTATGTTTTTTCCTTCCTCTATTAAAAAAAGAAAAATCATAAAAAAAATAGTAGAATCTTCAATAAACCACTTTTGTGAAGCAAAAAAGAATTCCAGTCCCCTAGAA
The DNA here is from genome assembly GCA_013396975.1 of Bucco capensis. Lineage (NCBI taxonomy): Eukaryota > Metazoa > Chordata > Aves > Piciformes > Bucconidae > Bucco > Bucco capensis. Next base: position 914,021 of record VWZO01003279.1, read on the forward strand.
TTTCCCAGTGACTTGTTAGCAACCAGTGTGCATCTTTATCTGTTCCAAAAAGGAATAATAATAATAATAAAAAATCTTACAATTCACAAAGCTGCCCCAATTCATCACTAGACTCATTTGCATGTACATTTTATTCCCATTCTTCTACTCTTTATTTGTATCCTCTAGATGGTTAACTCCACAGGGAAGGGATTATATCTTTTCTTTTTTGTACAGTTCTATGCATAATGCTCCCCTACTGGTTCCTTTGGACACCATCATGGTATAAATGTAAATATTTACTACCACTGCCAGCACCTAGGAAGAATTATCCCAAATAGCTGTACAATCGTAGCCAGAAAAATGTTAAAGATCTTGGTCTGGCAAATGCATGGGAATTGCTGTTTCATATTGATCCCAATGTGAGAGACACCTGTAGCACCTACAGCCATCCCTGTTAGCTGCTCTGACTCCTCATTTGCCACCATTATCAGGGCTCTGCATCACTGCTAACCTACATATACAGTAGGTTACATGCACCACACTGGGTGAATTATTTTCTTTGTCACAAGACTTACCATTAACAGGGAGAGAAATTATAACCTCTGTCTGGGAAGCTCTCTGGCTGTGCAGTCCTCTTCCCTTTCATTTGCAGAGTGGCACACTAAAAGCTGGCAAGATGGACTGTATGCAAATCCTTTCCGTAATAAAGGTACGACACAAGGGACTACTTGCAAATGACTGATTTTCTCCTTTCTGCTCTGTTCCTGGCTATATATTATGTATTATGGTCTGGTGTTACAGCGAGATTATATACTTGCCACATGGTAAAAGTTTTCATGACCACTGACTCCACTCTCCACAGTTAAATCTACCATTTTTCTAATGTGCGCAGGCACACAAGTCCTTTTAAAGTCAAGCTCAAATGAAAAACAGCATCAAATGAAAATAATATTATGGCGGGTGTCTCCATTCCAAATTGTTTTTCTTAGATTGGTAGCACTTTTTTTACTCCAGGAAAAAAAAAAGTAGTTGTCTTGCCAGTAGTTTCTTATTATACAAGGTTTCAGGTAGAACAGCTGCATGAACAGCAAGGGAATTTGCTTTCTCCTTTGATCTCTTAAATGGGTCCATCTCTGAACTATACTTTTTGGTTCAGGAAATCAGGTGACAATCCTTATCTTGCCTATCCAAAGCCGAGGGCAGATTGGTTGTGCTTGGAGTATCTTCAGATGATGTTGCTGATTTGGTATTCTCTGGAGGCTGCCCTGTAAAGCCCCAGGTGGATGTTATCCCACCAATAACCACAAGGTGATGACTGGACATCCTTTTGCCTATGCTATCTCAGTGGCTTTCTGACCACAAGGCAGCCTCTCTTACTCAAAACAAACACAGAATCTGGACCTGCTGCTAAGATGAAGGTGTCAGCTGGAGTGTCCGTTTCGATGTCCTCAGGAAGAAGAGAGCTTGATGTAGCAAATATCTTCTGCTGAGTGGGTAGACCTGACCATGAGGAGAAGTTGCAGAAGCTTTTGGGCAGCTTCCTTCTGCTTGGTAGGGAATATCTGCATCAGCTTTTTCTTTTCTGACCTTCAGATGGCTGCACATGAGCTGACTGCTCTGAAGTTTCATCTCAGTGAAGGGAGAAAAATGAGCACTTTTTAGGGAAAAGTTCATTTAGCTGTATCTTTTGTGATGAGATTAATCTCTTCTCAAACTGCTTCTTCCCGTCTCTTGTTAATCTCTAGTTAAATGCCTCCTCTAGCTAGCACATACATTTCTGGGGGAAAAGTGACTCTGACATCATGAACCTGCACTTTTTTTTTATGCCATCTACTTCTAAATTGAGAACTACACATCAACATCGTAGAAGTGCTGTGATATGGAATAACCAGGAGTTAATTTACCCAAGCAACACAAGTTTCTGTCTTGATTTTTGCTCTCTGTCCTTGTCCTTAGACTGCCATTGAATTTTGCTTCCAGTTCTTGTATTTCCCATCACTTCCCAGGCAAGGTTTCCTTTCTCCTCCTCACAGTTATCTTGTATTAGTCCAGGTACATAGCAAACCACACAATGACGTTATCTAGGTTGTACCTTAGACGCTGAGGCCAGCCCAGGAAAGATCCCTGAATGTATATTAACTGCAAACAGGACTGAAAGTACAATTTTTGTAGCAAGCTAGTCAATAAATGAATATCACTGCCTTTTAAGTAGTGACCCAGCTTCTTCATCTTACTTAACAAGAAGTCAGTGTATTTAATAGCTTGATCTATATCTTTGGTTCAGGACACAGATAACAACGTTTGGTTTTACTTTCTGTTGAAGCAGATAATTGATGTCTGTCCAGAGTTGCTAAATAGCATTTAACTTTATCATGAGGCTGAGCTTAGCTGCCTGCTTAATTTATCAAATCTAGTGGGAAGTGGCTGTATTAATTTATTAGCATTTCATTAGCATGTCTGGAAGACTGTTTCTCAACATTTCCAACTTAATATTTGAGGGGGCTGTAAAACTATTTTGAAAACAAAGTCATTTTCTGGTTTGATGACAGAAGCCATGTCCTCACTAACCTTTGGCTGTATATTTTGAGGCTCCCAGAGTGGTGGTCATGGTTGCCCAATTCTGTGCAGATGAGCATGCACTAGGGGTCTCAGCAGAGTCAGGCATTGCAGGCGGTGAACATGGGCATCATGCCCCAAGCTGGAGCCCTGGTGAAGCAGGGTGGGTACATGCCATGCACAGACATTTGGCAGCATTCCCAGGTCCCGTAGTCTAGACACAGCCAGTGGCTTAATTAACAGCTGAATAAAAGTTAGGCTGAAACTTTAATGTTCCTTGAGTACTTTTGTTGTTTGCTGGCAGAAGTTCTGCCCTGTGCAGGGCAGTACCCGTGCACTGACATGCTCCAGCCTGACATGACCATCTAACACAGTCCACAGAGAGTTGGTTTGGTGGAGTTTGCAGCCTAATAAGAGGTGCACAGAGTCATGACAGCTGCTTTAGGGTATCTTACCTGCTTTCCATGACCTCTCCACAGTGGGTCCTGTCGATCCTGTGTCGTATCTCCCAGCCCATATGGATGTCTTTCTTTGATGCTTTAAGACATCTAAAATCATGTTAGACACATGTTCAGGCACTTGAATGAGTCCCTATGTGACTTTTACCCACCTTCTAGCACATGGGGACAGTGAAAGAGTTCCTGCTTTTCAGAGACAGCTGTCTCAGCAGTGAAGACTGATAGACACATGAATGTGGGATTCAGATCACTGTGATCAATCAATGTAGCCTGTCCTGAATTAGCACTGTCAGACCGCTCAGGACCCTCAGCCTTGGATTAGGATTTAGCTGTGCCAAATACTGCACAGATTACAGGAACTATGAATGTCTTTGTCCCAAGGAAAAGGCAGAACTTGGAGAATTAAAACAAATCAGTATTGACTGATAATCTTGAGAGCAACACAGAAAACTCTTTCCAGGCATTAGAGAAAATCTGAGACTCCCTGTGCACAAATTTAACATGGAAAAGAGAAATACTTTGCACAGTCAAAACTAGTGGGGACTTACTTAAAATAGAGATGAAATGTTGGATGACAACAGGTTGTAAAATCCCTTACCAACAAAACCAAGAAACTTTATTTAATGCAATAAGAATGAACTTTTCTCTAGTGGGAAAGAAACAAAAATGCCTGCAGATCTGGTTAGGTGGGAGCAGGGCAAAAAAGTATTTCTAAAGTTCATAGAAAAGGATTTTGCAGAATTTACCCTTGCATGGAAAAGCTGTGCCTCCTAGGTATAACATTTTTGCCAAAGGTTTTCTTTCTTTTTTAAAATAAATATTTCTCCTTCATCCCTCTTCTCTCTGTGTCCCTCTCAGTAAAGTTCTCTGCACAGGAATACTGGCTTGAACAAATTGCTTGGCCCAAATGGCAAAGCACTGATTTTTCTCCTGTTCTGTGAGATAGGGCAACACCTGCTGGTTCTCCTAGCACTTGTGCTTTTAAATAAGAATATTATTAAAATTTCATCTGTATTTGTGCTTCGTATATCACTGGTCTTAAAAGCAAACAGGCATCATGTGGACAACAGAAAGAGCTTGGAGACTGGTTTCTCAATCAGTCTCTAGTTCTGCTCCCACTGCACTAACCCAAAGTTCTCTTTAAGGATGTTCCAATAACAAACAATGTTACTCACTGATATCCTTAAAAATCTTAAAAGTTTTCTATCTCAATATATTTCATTAACATCTCCTAAAAATAGAAATACTGTTGTAGCTCTCTTCCACTTTACCAACCTGTAGACAACCAGGCAAGGAGAGGCTATTGTGTCATCCACCCTGAAACCCTCTATCACAGGTAACGTGAGTTTCCTGAATACATTTCTGAATGGATTGGAGCAGCTATTTAAAACAAACAAACAATGAACTTTATATGCTTGACTTCTAACTTAGGATTGTGGAAACAACTACATGTGGAGGATGTTGCTGTCTGCACAAAAAGCAGTAGCTCCTCTGGTTTGTATGTGAAAATCAGACTTAGTTTTGTCAGAAACGAGACACAAAAAAGGTTTATTTTTAAAGAAAATGCATCAATGAGCTGTACTTCAGTCAGAAAAAAAGAGCAGCTATTCAATTTCCGTGAATACTGCCCATTTAAACCCTGTAGTAAAGACTTTCTAGTTTGCCAGACAGTTGGTGGAGTCAGCCATGCCAAACTTGGCACATATTTAAGAGATATACAAACACAACAGATTAGCGCTATTTATATTTCACCCTTCACCTCTCACGGGGGTCACGTTCTCAGAAGAAGGTGACATCACTGTGAAACTTTACCCTGCTTAAGCCCCAAGCAACATGTCTCCTTATTTAAAGATCAGATTATCCCTTCTTCATTGTTTTGCATTTGATTCTGTTTCTTTTCGCCATTTTGGGGAAGGGCAGCTCACTATTTTGAAGAAGTGATGGAGCATGTCAGGATTTAAGGAGTGAAAGGGAAGAGATTGGTTTGGATTTTCTGCCTCTCCTTTGTGTGCTCAGAAGCTCAATATACTTAAAGTGGTGACTGCAGGTACATGGGCAGAAGAAAGCTTTTGTGCTCTTATAAACCCCAGCATTGGCTCACACTATGCCTCTATAGTCAGAAGACAGGAAAGAAGTTCAAACAGTTTTTTAGCCACTTTCCATTTCAATGGGTGTTTATTAGCAATATTGCTGAGTCTCACAGATCAGGATTTTAAACTGTTAATGAGGAGTTTGATGTACATATAGATAGCACAATGCAGAGAGCAGTAGCAAGTGTAGATGTCCCTGTTTTAAAGAAAGCTAGAGGACTAGGTGTTGCTCTTATCTGATCTTATAATTTTCCACAAATGGTAGCTGAGTGTTAATATATGGGAAAAAACTGGAACCATATTGCTTCTCCCACTGACATCTCTTCCAGAGAGTTTCTTACTTCACTAGCCTCAAACAATCTCCTCATCTTCATCAGGTTTGTAAACTCTGTGTAACTGCAGAAAACACCTATTTTTCTATGTCATTTTTACCTAAAATAGTTTGCAGAATAAGGGGCAAATCTGAACTGCATGTCACGAATCAAAGGATTTTCTCATGTCAAGACTTTTTAGCAATTTTAAAAAATACTGCTAATATTAATACATTGTATTTTATATTAATGGATGTGACAAACACAACAGATATAGTAATTTCAGGAGAAAACAGTTTCAGAGAAATATGGTAAAGCAAGTGACTCAGTGAGATATTGGCAATTCTGAGGGGAACTCATGTCATTGACCATATGGAGGTGACAAAGTATCACCTCAATGCACTGTTCAAAGATTAATATGAGAATAATGTCACTTTAAATGTCTGCTGAAAGCATGGGTTATAACTATGTGAATATTTTGGATACTGTCTTCTTACTAAAGGTGGGTGAATGCTGTCCTGAATGTTTGATCAGACATTTAGCTACATATGCTTCTGCCACACTCACACCTCTTTTACACTCACTTTCCAAGCATTGCAGTATATTTTAATTTTACTGACATAAGCATTTGCAAAAAAAAAAATAATCAAATTTCAAGGTCACATATTTAAGTATTCATTGGAAAAGGCATTATAATTTAGTATGCGTGACTATTCATGCTAGAAATAGTTGTATAATTATCTAGTTTGAGCCAACAGCAAGGTTTGAAATCAGAAAAAAAAATAATTAAGGATGCCCTTAAAAATGTAACTGCTTTCATAGTATTATCCTAGTCTCACCCATTCTCTCCTTTAGTCAGTCACTAATAGAGAATTAAGGTTGGGGAAATCTCCATGTGCATTTTGATCCTGATCTTGCTTCCACAGAAGTCAGTGATAAAACTTCCACTGATTTAATCAGTGCTACATCAGAGCCTTCATCTGCCTAAGCACTAAGTAAGGGAAGAATAGCACCATGCAAGGTACCAGACCAATCCTGATTTACCTAGAAGAAAAATATTAACAAGGATTATACTTGCAGATATTTGTTATCATGCTTTGAGATACTTTCTGCTATATTATATTTCTTTGTATCAAATTTAAAAATCTTACCATGTATAGAAAGTAATCTGTGCTTTTGGACTTACACAGTGGGTTATTTAGTCCCCATTCTGGTGAGTCACACATGTCCAAGTCTTTTGCTTTACTTTTTCATTTCCCTCTGAAGTCCTTTTTACTATCAGTTTCTCTGGGGTAGGAACAGGTTCCCTGAAATGTGCTCCTACAAAAAAATACTTCTTTAAAGGAAGGCGGTAGAGGAAATCTCACGACATCGATTTCATTTTGAGATCTCAAATGCATTTTACATCTACAGCATTCTTTTTGTTTACCATGTTTATATTCTTGATATGAGGATAGTATTTCTGTGGCAATTTCCACTTTCTTAATTATTGGAGTAGCAGCTGTTTTACTATTTTTGCTCCCTGTAAGTAACACAGGGCTTTCTTTGAGCCTTCAGGGATTTGATCTGAAAGAGCTCCTGAGATTTGGTTTCTCTAAGTAAAGAAGCTCTTTTGTGTTGTTTGCACCTGAGCATCCAAACTGTGTTCAAAGAGAGGGGAAGGTAAAATTGAGAGTGAAGCAGCCTGTTATTAGCTCTGTTTGAATTAATTTGAAGGGGAAGGGCAAAGAGAGTAGTGTCTGGTGAGAACACCTGATCAAGAAACAGCTGTACGCCAGCTCGTGCATCCCAGCTCCAACTTGCAGAGATTACTATGGAGGGGCAAAGTTTAAGTATGCTTGTGGATTGCAGCTTTCATCCCTGTAAATCAATTTGCTATTCATCTAGTGCATATATGTATGAATCCATACATACAAGAAAAGGATGATCTGACTTTTGGGCACTTTTTAACTATTTTCTGTGAGGTGTTAAGCTAGTGATCAAGAAACTTGACCCCCCAAGAAGATGCAGATACTCACAGAGGGCACAGGTCTTGTGTTTATAGCTCAGAGCTACACTCAGGAGTCCTCCAACTGTTTATACTGCACCTAATTCTCAAGAAGAGTAAAATCTTGCTGACATTAATGACTGCAACAGTAGCTGTGAGAATCCAGCACTTGTGAAAATAAAGCCTTGCCTTCTAGATTGTATTTTAGGAAAAGATTAAAAAAACAACCATTCTAAACTGCAAAACTTAAAAATACCTAAAAATAGCTAAATAGCTAATGACTGGTTAAAATGCTAACCTCTTCTATTAGACCAAAGTAATCCTTGATACAAAGGTTAGGGAAGGTGCATATGAACAACATCTCAGTGGTGATGTTAGAAGAGTGGGAAATCCCATTCAGACTGTAATCAAATGTGGAAATTGTATTATAGAGAGATGCTGGTTCCCCAGGGAACATGAGAGTTGTCACCAATAAATACACTGTCAAGGCCTGACATACTCTGGTTCAAGTAACCCACCCATCCATCACACAAGCAAATATGCACACTCTTATAAGCTTCCTAAATTCTGTTTCCAGGGCCTGATCCTTGCAAGGCTGAGGGACACAAATAACCTTGCTACATGCCAGTAATCCCATTATCAGGCAGGATCAGGCCCTGATACAGAACATATCATCTCACTGGTTCTAATCAAAATGCAAATGGCTCACACTGTGTTTGTGTTAAGCAACAAATATAAGGAACATTTTGAGATTTCGTATTCCATGGAATTAAGAAATCTTCAAGGATGTTTGTCAAGAGGAGGCTGCATCATTATATTTTTCTGTGTTCCAGTTGTGTTAGCCATGTTTTGTTCCCAAATCCTTGTACGTTTTTTACAAAAACATCTCTATCATTACATTTGCATTTTAAAAGACTGCTGATGTTATACCTACAATGGGTATTATTTACATTTCAGATTTCCATATATCTGCATCAACTGGCTTTGCTGGATCTCTGATACAATCATGCTTTCCATTATCCGTCTTCTTCTGCTACAAAGATAATTCACTTTCCCTCCAAACTTTGCTAGTCATGCTTTGTATAATAACTCATGTCTTACTGTCCCTTGCAGGTTTGGTGGCTCATTAATATAGCGCTTACAGAGAGGGTGCACTACATATTGATCTAATTAAATGTTTTTGAATCAGGACAACAATAGTAATGGGATTAATTATTGTAATTTGTGCAGCAGAAGTATATACATAAATAGGCAATTTTTCCCCCCCTGTATAGATGGCAGAAAATGAATTTCAGGCGTTAGGACCTGAGAGACCAGAGAGCTACAGCTGCTGAGCTAGTGTCCCTCCCATAGTCCTGGCCAGCAGCTCTGACATCCCTGCACAAAGTAATCACAGATCACAGCATTTAATCACTGAAAACAAGCACTCCAGAGGACAGCAGTGTCAATATCCCACTCTCTCATTATCTGTTTGGATTGCACATCCACACTGTCAGATAAACAGAGTGGAAAATTAAGATTAAAAATATGGTAATTTCATTTCAGGCAGCAGGCACCACTCACTGCCCCTATTATGCTATTGATTACCTCTGAATTCAATTTTTCTTTCAATGCAAACTTTAATCTGTTTGCTACCCAGCAATTCAACTCCCCAAGGGCTATTTGAGAGTAAGTAACCATTTAATCTGATGCTAACTGAAAAATCACCGTCCTTAATGAATTGTGTAAATCATTCAGCTCTAAAGCACCTTTGACTTCTATTTCATTTTTTATTTTCTACTCAATATAGGAAGGGATCGGCGTGTGAATAATTACAAAGTAGCAAGTATTTTTAAATAGAGCAAATATGATAAAAACCCTATTATAGTGGGGCATGTGTAATGAACAGTACTTTTTAATTTCAAAATAGCTATTCATTAAAAAAGAATGGGAGATTAAAAAGAGAGGCTCAAAGCTCAAGGTAAAAGTTGATAGACATTGTAATTACATGGTTAATTTCAAAGATTTATATGCTGTTATGATTTAAAAGGAATTTTTATGACCTGACATTTTCATTTGAGAAGATTTTTTATTTAAAATTAATCTTCTAGCTCCTATTCTTAATTATTTCTTGGCAAGCGATAAATGGGAATACAAAAAATGCCCTATATCAAATTTTCAGCAGAATAAATGCATGTGAATTTGTGAACAGCAATAAAGTGGTCCTACTTACCGTAGTCGAATCACTTTACATTGAAATCCCAGGCTAAAATAAATTCTTTGTATATGGAAATTATTGACACTTTTAGGAAGGCTCTTAAGCTGCAGATTCACACCGTGACTTTTATTTTCCCTGAGTAAGAAATTCAGAACACTTTGGCTGAGCTGAAATTGCATTTCTACTTTGCAATTCTGTTTTTGGCACACCTTTCCTCCTCCTCAACTTTGACAGGTTTTCTTCCCAGCTCCTGACAAAGACAAACTGGGCAAGGACTTTGCCTCTCAAATTTCCTCCAGCTGTGACGGCAGGTAGGGAAGCCAGGGGCTGACTCAGGCCAGACACACACTCAGGTACTTGTTTCCAGCCTGGCTTGCAAAGGCAGGATGTCCCTGTCCTGGGCTGGTTGGGCTGGGCAGGCTGTGCACTTAGGATGCTGCCCCATCTGCATGCTCGATGTTGTTTTTCTCAGAGATGACAGGAAGCTGGGAACTTGGCCATGACATCCTTACCCTCGCACTGATGACCATGCCTTTTATTGTGACTGAGCTGACCATGCAGGGCAGCCTGCTATCAAAGCAGCCTGGGACTCCTCTGGTTTTCCCAACACCAAGAGAGTGCACCCCGTGCCACCTCCCTCTGCTGGGTCTCATACAGGATGCAGGACACTGGGCACAGGATAAGTGATGTGGTGTGTAGGACATGGGACATAGGATGCTCTCTCCCTCTCAGTGCAGCAAAGGGGCTAAGCAGCACACCAAAATGCATCTCAGGCCAACACCAGTGCTGTGGACAGCCACAGTAATAAGCCTTAGGGCAGCTCCTATTCCCAGTCCCATGTTGGCCCTTCCTCTGCAAAACGGATTAGGCAAAAGCATGTGAGGATTGGGGGGGCTTTCTACATGTCACTTGCCTGCCAGAAGGTACTGGTTAGTCTACCTTCCCTCCACAGACTCCCTCAAATCTGCATGGCCCTGCTGCTTTCAGATGGAGCTGCACAGCTGCCAAGGGAGCCCTGCCAGGTTGGAGAGGTTGGCAACATGTATTTTCTCTACAGCAGCAGCATGTTGAGTAAGGGGAAAGACAGACTCTGCCTACCCAGCCTGGAAGCAGCAGGGCATGAGCCGGGCATTGCCTGAATCCCAGAGAGTGAGAAAAGCCAGCACCCACTGCACGCCTTCTCTTGGGAGAGCAAAGTTGGCTGGCAGACACTCAGAAAAGCATGCTGGTGTAGAACCTCCTGGAAGCATTTGGCTGACACCAGCCCCAAGGAGGCACTGGTAGTGGTGGTGACAGTGGTGGTACTCAAGGTACCACAATGAGTTCCCCATGGCCTGCTACATGCACACAAGTCCACATGTATCCACATGCCCTCAGCATCCTCATGTCTGTTTGCACATACTCATCCACAACAGAAGCAGGATGATCGGTATGTGATAAATTGCAAAGCTGCATACTAAATTACATTTTTATGGCTTCCAGACAGTCACCTGCATTTTCTGTTCCATCTCATACTTTTCTCTGTTGGCTCTGCTCTCCCTATTCCCAAGCACAAAACAGCTAACAGCAGCTGCCATTTAATTTTTTTCTCTTTTGATCTGACCTGTCAGGTAAAAAATCCCTCTGTTCTACCAAATCCCTACAGGTTCTACAAGTGATTGATTAAATGTTTGCAGTACTTTATGTCCTCAGCTAGCCCAAGAGGCAACCACTGCCACCACCGTGTCTCCTACCACCAGCTGACATCCAGCTCCTGGCTGAAGCGGGCATTAGATTAGGAATCCTAAAGAGAAAGCTACTGAAACTCACTCAGGGCTATTGGGCTAAATCCTCACATTTGGTCTTCTGACTTCTCCAGGATTTCAATAGCCAAGGCTTGGCACAAGGCTTACTTGCGACGAAGATTTTCCATGTGGTAAATGGAGGGTGGAGAGGTTTCCACTGAGTGAGCAGGGAATTTTAGCTTTCCAGCGAGATGTCTGCTTGTCATCCTGGAAATTCCTGAGCTTCTTATAACATGAAATTATGACAGTATGATGCACAGTGAAAGGTTTTAAAGTGGAAAGAAAAACCAACCCACCCGATTCATGTGGTTGAGTTGCACTCTCAGTTTTGCTACAGGTACTGTACAGAGTTGAAGTCAATAAGGCTACTGACATGAAGAAAGTGTTGCTGGTGTTTACAGAGCCCCAGGTCATCTGGCTTTCGAGGCAGGAGGCTGGAGTGCCAATAACTTTATTAAAAACTCTCTGCAATTGTTCCAAAATATTTCTTTAATAAAAGGTAGCTTATACAGAATAACCCGTGTTGGGGCAGAGTATAAATGTTTTGCTGGCAGTTGTTTGGGAAAGGATGCATTAACTGATGTCTTATGACCCAAAGCATGATTGAAAAAAATTATACCACACAGAAAGTATTTCGTGGAAACACAGCCGTGCTGGAAGCCTCCACACACTGCAGGCTTGCCTGACAATACACAGCCCTTAAATGGCCTTACTCTCCTATCACAAACACATGCACAAAATCATAGGCATCCAACACTGAAGATTTAAGCTGAATTTCAAGAATTTTTCTACCACAGTTGCCAAGCATGTCTTTTTTTCATTCTTCTAGCAGTGGGATTGGAGTCTAGCTCTCACTAGAGCTGTTATCTGTGTGTCTCGAAAATTCAAATTCAGACATTCAGACAGAAGGAGACCATAAATAAGCATTTTGTAATACTTAAATACTTAAATTATATATAATTGAGTTCAGTTCAGAAAAGCCAGTACAAAACTCACTCTCTCTTCCTAAATCACTTCTGTAAACGAGGCTTAGGCTCCTTAGGCTGTAGGCAATTTACATTTTTCTAATTTAATCCAAAAAGATGTAAAACTATCAAAACAATTCTCTGACCTGTACATACTATATAATACACCATGACACAGAACTAAAGAAACTGGTCTTTTTTCTATAGAAAAATATAGATAGGAAAGTATGTAAGCATACTTACATACTATACATGTGAGAAGTGTATAGATATTATACCATATGTATCTATGAGAAAGAAATGTTGAGCTGTGCAACATATACTACAAATATGCTATATGTGCCTAATTTCTGTCACAGGTGTTATAGTAACATATGATTATACATTAAACACGTGCTACAGACATGGAATGTACTTTGTACACATATCCCGGGCATTTATTAGATGAAATAATCACTGTGAATAGAAAATAGGGTTCTCCCTCTCCCTCATTTCATGTTATTCAGAAAGGATCCCCATGCAGACAGAGGGCTGTGAGCAGCTTTCACCAGACTAGGAGAAGACCTGTTTTTCTGGCACAAAGAGGCACAGTGCTAAACTGTCCTCTCAAGTTACTCTCTCTTTTCAGCATTTTTTGTGCCCATGTGAGCAGAAGGCAGATCCTCCTTGGAGTAGGGCTTGGCTTTTTGTCACTTGGATTTTGTGCCCCCTTAGGAGACCTTTCCTCACCTCTCCTGCTGTCATGTTTCAGTCTCAAAAACAACAACAAAAAAACCAACCCACAAAATCCTGTGCTTTCCAGGTGTATTTGCTCCTCATCTGACTTACAAAGGCTTGTCTAGGCAAGAGAAAGCGAGCTCCTCTGAGCAAAGCCCCTTGCGCTCACCAGCAGCAGCCTGAAGTTCTGCATGTGCTTTTTTGGTCTCCAAGCCCCTTGCCCCTCACCGTGCCTACAGCCACCCCTCTAGTCCAATGAACACACTTGCCATAAAATGAAACACTGGGGAGGGGGCTGCCTGCCACCTCTCATGGACCTCTTCCAGACCCAGTCCTGTGATTTTACAGCATCCAGCAGACATGACTTCTAGCAGCTTGGTTAGAAGTGTAGACCCAGCCACCAGTTTGTGATTTTTTGTTTGTTTCTAATGGTCACAAGCCCGTGGCCCATACAGCTGATTTGCCTCGTACGGAAATAGAGTGAAAAAGCTCTGACTCCTTCCTCAGACTTCTCTGAATTCCCATGTCTCACTCACATGAAGTGTAACAACCATCTGCTAGCCAGAGACCCCTGATGGAAGTGTTTGCTATCTGCAATACCTAGACACAGATAGAGTGAATAAAAGCAGGCTTATGAAAACCCTTGGTACCTCTACCTCACACAGCATGAAATGGAGTTGATGAAGATGACAGACAGCACTGGTATAGGCTCAAGCTCGTCTCTGTAACCTCTTAGCCTAGAAGAGGTACCAGGCTACCTTGTTCTTATTTCAGCTCAATACTATTAGCATAATAGGAAAAATATGTGTGTGTGTGCACATAGTTCCCTTTATTTGTCCTACGAGATTTCTCCTCCAGGAGCACGATGGATCCCCTTCATTACAGTGGTCAGTACTGATGGTCTGTCACAGCTGGAGAAAAATGCATGTATGCAGAGTAATTTTAAATTATTATCTTTTACCACACTGGTGCTGAAAACTGCCTCAAAAGCTGTTATGATCCATCATGGCAATGAGCACTTACAGACTTTTAAATCCACAAATTAGATGTTGTGCACAGGAACTAGAGACAATTACATTCAGCTCAGTGTGAGGAGCCTAAGACACATAAATCCAGCTTCAGCTCACACCTCCTAGCATGATAAACCCCAGCATTTGCTTGTTTCTGGATTTATTTATTTACAGGTGGAATGAAGCTATTAAAACTGTACATAGAAATAAAACTAAATTCTGAGAGAGAAAGAAATATTTTTTCCCCTAAAATCTCTCACTTTAAAAAGATTAGGCCTCCTCAATACTGTAGTTTTGAATTAGCTGAGACCACAGATGCACCTGTACACACATATATACACATAGAGTCACACAAACTTCTCGACACTAAGAAAACTCAGAAAAAAAAATCCTGCTCTGACAGTTGCACAAAATTTCATTAAAAAAAAAAATCCCACCTGGATGGGAACCTCACGGCTTAAATATCTGCAGAGTTAGCACATTTTTATGGTTATTCCAAGTCTCTGCAAAATTTAGTTAATTGGAAAGACCTACAGATATTTAAAGGTAAAAAAATGAAAATCACACCACAGAAAGTAATGTCAGATTATATTACTGCAAGCGTTTATACAGGTAGCTAAACTCCTGGGTCTGCCACATTGTCTTCCTGCCAGGCAAGCCCGTGAAGCACAGTGGGGGATTCTACCATGAGTACAACACCAAAACTCTTTTGGGATTAAAAAAATAGTCAGAACCTATCATTACTTATCACCTCATTAATAACAGTGTAATGATTTATCTCTCAGAACAGAAGTGCAAAGTGGGAAATGGAGTAAATTCCTTGCACCTCCTGTAGAAAAAAAGCAGTGACCATGTATTTCCCAGTGTCCTCTTAAAAAGCTTTGTCTAATTACTCAATGAAGCAGAAGCTCTGAAAATTTATGTCATTACCTAAACCCCAAAGATTAGAAAGAGAGGGGAAACAACCAGTCAGTAACCCCCCACAGATCTTCAACAAAGGTATGCTTACTTAATCCCTGCTGCCTGAGATACCCTGGTTTTATTGGCAGCCTCTCCAAAAATGAGTAAGACTTTTGGTTTCAAGATCATTGTCACTTGTGAGAGAATTGGAGCAGTCTCAGAAGACAAAAAAGTAAGACTTTCTGCATGGTATTGGGCATGGGAACCCCCTGAGGAGGTGGAGGGAAAGGACCATAGCAAAGTGGAGAGGAATAGAGAGAAGGAACACCAGAAGCCAGGGGAAGCAAGTTATGATTACCTGGTTTCAAAGTTACTGAGAAAATAACGTTGAAACTGTAACTTAGAAGCACATACTGAAATGGATGTTGGGCTCAGGGCTGATCCTTGGCTTCAAAGCAGAGAACAAGGGAGAGATTGACTGAAAAATGCTTGACTGAAAAATTGGGATGCCAGTTTTGAGAAGAAATGAATAATAGGAAACGCGGGCAAGGTAAATGAAATGCTACCTAGCAAACAATTTCTGCTTATAAATTAAGGAGCTGCTAAAGGAAATACTTTATTACACAACATATAATTAATGTGTGGGACTTTAAGCCACAGATACCACTGAGGCTAGAAAAAGAAGATTAAAAAATGGGCTACTATTTATATGGGTGGCATGAATATTGAGAGTTGTGGTACATTAGCTAGAATGAAAACCAGGTTACATTCCAACACAAGGACACTAGTCATACAAGGAAATAGCTTTAAAATTTATTTTGCATTATGTCCATGTCTTGCAGTTGCAGAGACCTCTGAGGAGGAACCAGGGGCCACAGCCTTAAACAGTAATACCAAGGCTGGGCAGGCTGGTACAGAGGCTCTCCTCAGCAGAGCTGGCTGAGCACAAACACATGGGCTTATGCCTCTGGTCAGCTCATTGGTAGCTACCTGCTCTGCTGTGAGCCACTGACCTTGCAGGGACCTGCCCTGCCACTTCATCTTTAGGCATCTGAAAGGCTCCATGTGAGCAGTTATGGCCAAGGGCACTGGAGTGGGCTGAGGGACTACAGGATGCTGAACGGAGGTCTTGGGACAGAGGATGGAAGGCAAGAAGGTCATGGTCACACCAGTAGCCAGACACATACAACCCACAGCATTTTTCTTAAAAATGAGAGATGAGGTAAAATTTTCTTAGAATAATTAACACTGTAATTCTCCACAATGCAACTTTTTACCTCCTTCTGCATATTATACAGTGCTGGCCATGATTCCAGACAATGTGCAAGACTACCTGCAGCCACTGTATCTGTAGTTTTCACTACAAAGACACATGATAAATGCCACAGCTTGGTGACCTTGCTTTGCTGCCTTTCTTCCTCTCCTTGTACACAGTGAATGCTTTCTAGCTAGACTTTGTTTTGCTGAGCTACTGTATGCCTCTAACGTGTTTATTGCTATACAGGCAATAAATAAGTATTAAATGCTGTACAAATAACAAAAATTATTAAATCTAGACCACCCTTCTGGAAACCTCAGCAAAATGGCTCAGAGGTGGAACGCCTTTGCCATGCAGGTGGCTTGCTCTTGAAATTAAGTGCATGGATGAACAGCAAAGGGATTTATATGGCCAAGAAATGCACTCCAGAAGATTGTCACTGCAAAAGACCTTCCAAAACAGATTAAAACATTAGTTTGGGTGATAAGAAGTTATATCATCATGCACCCTGGTAGCAAAATAAATTCCCTGGGGACATCTCCAGGAATGTCTAAGCTTTGAGACGAAGCACAGTAGGGAGATCCTTATGTGAACAGCAGATAAGGTAGTGGTGAAGTTGAGAGTGGTATAGATCTGTCAGCAAGACACAATCCTTGAGCTAGGCTGAAAGGGGCAACTGAGTAACCCAAGCACAGCATTGCACTGACCTAACTGCACTGCTCCTGGTTTCAGCTGTGAATCTCCAGCACAGCTGCTGCTGCAATACGTGGCCAGCCAGATGAGCCCTGGGATCAGCAGAGGAAAGCCACCACAACTGGTGATCCAACACATAACAAAAGTATGATTCCAACACTTGACAAAACCAGTGACTTGCAGAGTGGCATCGCATATGTATGTATGTATGGCTAGGCTTCGCAAACAAAGATCCAGGGAGGGCTCCACTCACGCTCCTCATCAGTGCCTTTTCCAAGCGCGCTGATAAAAAGAGGATAGCAGATAGCACCCTCGAGCCGGCGTGATGGATTTTTTTTAGGTGAGACACAGCATGCGCAGAGCTGGACCCACCCTTTAGTCCTAAGGTTCATCTGCCAGGGCCTAGCAAGCTTGGATGCTGGCAGCCAAGTCCTTAGGATGTAGGTTTTATTAGAGTGTCCTTCTCTTAGATGGAAGGCCTTACAGGGCTAAACGAGTTCCATCTGCCCAGGTTTGGAATTAGAGTTGTCCTTCTCCTAGGATGACTGCCAGCAGGCTAATGAGCTCATCCTACCCATACAAGGATTATAGGAACATGGGTATCACTCCCCACACTTTACCGTGGGCAATGAGTTTAATGCTCCCTCTGCTGTCGGCACAGTTATTGCACCAGGGGCCACAGAAGACCCCAAGTGATTTTCAGACTGTGCCTGGGCATCGCATATACTCCTTGTGGTATTTGCCCACCATCTCCCTGGTGTTGGATAATTTGACAGCTTCTCTGCACAGTAACTTGCATTAACTGAGAAGGCGGGAAGAGGGCCCCCTCCAAGGTGCACCCAGCACTTCACAATTAAGGTACTCTCTTGGCAGCATAAATAGATGACTAGGAATTCTCATCTTTGTCACCCCATGCTTCTGCAGAGTGTATGAACCCTCAGGCTGTAGACTTCAGCTGATGTGCTTGCACAGTACAACCAGGCCAAAATGCCCTGAACATCTTCAGAGTGGGGTTATATCTGGGCTAATAGTCCAAGTGGAGTATCACCTTAACACATCTCTGTACCACCCATTCAGCAGTGTGCCTATGCTTGTTTACATGACAGTATGCCTTTCCCTGACTAAGAGTAAGACTGCTTACACTCACTTGCTCTTTCTTCCCAACACCTCAAAAAGATATTGGCTAAGAACCCCAGTAGCTGGAGTTGTCTGACCACATACCAGAGGAGGTACCTATGCTCTACCTCATTGCTCTGCATTTCTATGGGCTTGCCTACACAGTTCTCAATACTTCACACAAGTTTCTGTGAATTATATCTCCTCCCCCAGCACTGGGACAGGAAGCTTGAGACTCTGGAGTATGTGTAGCAAGCACACATCTCCATCCCCAGGTCTAACCCTACAGCAATATTATGCACAGGTCACTGTCACAGATACATTAAAGTCCCAAAGATGGACTTGCTGAAGAGTTTTAAATAACGCTCTGAGACTAATGGATAGCTTCACAGGGTGAAATGTGCCAGCCTGCAGTAGATCCTCAGCATATAAAGAATCAATGACTGTAAACTAGGAGTGGAAATTGGAAGAGGCAAAGCATAGTGCAGAACTGAAAAGAAATCACTAAGCAACTAATGTGATAGGGGAGGAATCGAAATTGAGAAACACATCCTATTTCTGTGCCTCAAACAGGTGGAAATATGAGGACTAGATTTTAAAAAAAAAAAAGGAAAAAAATAAAAGAAGTAAAAGGCTTTCCATTAAAAAAATGTTGAGGGAATCCTCCACACCGGTATGGGAATAAAGAACAAGGTGGCTTATGAGCATGCTGCAAAGGAACTTGCCTCCAAATCTGAAATGCGTCACAATGATAAATGGAAAGAAGTTAAGCCTCCAGATGGTGTTACTATCGTCAGTTCAGTTCTGGATCTGGACAGATGTCTGATGTATTGTATCTCTGCGACAGAGACCTGAGGGTTCTGAGGTCTTTTTATTATTATTATTTAATATTTTAGCAAAACTTGTATAGCTTGTCATGGCAGCAAGGTATTTTCTAATGAAAATGAAATGTATGTACACGGGGTGAGACAGAGCTTATGAGGAGCTTCTTCAGGGGGAAAATGAATCAGGCCAGGATTTTCAAGAAGGATTCAAGGCTAAGAACAAGCTTACTAGCTTGGGAGGAATGTAAATTAGAGTATACTTACCAGGCAGGGAAACCTGGGATGGGACTTAGGTTCTCCAGGCAGGGAGGGCAGTCAAAGGAGGTGTTTTGCAGCAACATCGGCAATAGAAACAGGAGTTGCAGTCAGTAACATTTAGTGTGGTGAAGCCAGAGCCCAGTTTAACTGGTGGTTAAAAGGCAACCTTATGGGTACTGAAAGGAAGGACCTGGGTAAGTGCCATGGGTTAGTGGCTGCTGAGCACATTCCCCAGCAAAGAGGAAAGGGCAGACTACATACATGGCTGTTGCAAACTGGTAAAGTGCTGCTCAGCTCCTCTCAGAGCGCCTGTAAAGGTGGCCAGTGACTGGCCAATCCACAAAACCTCTTTACTCCATCTGCCTGGAAATCAGGAACAAAGTGTTGCTGTGTTCTAAAAATTTTCTGGAGCCCTAAAAAGGTTGCATTTGCCAGACCTGGTAAAGTATTTTCATGACTTTCCTCTGTGTTAGAGAGGTTGTTCATAAGAAATAATCTTCAGTATTATATTGTATTATATATTTTTATTTAGTGCATTTAGTAGTATACTGTAATAAATAAATAAATACTAATATTTATACTAAATAGCAGTGTATTTTCCAGTGATCACAAAAAGGAGCTTTTATTGTCATAAAAGTACAACAGGAGGCGTTAAAAGAGCTCCACATTCAGCTTTCCAGCATCAACACAGCTACACTTTATTTGGACCAAAGTAGAAGTCTTCCTATTGCCCAAATTCTTGGAGTTTGTCAGTGAATTAGTCTCTGGGGAAGGAGTCTAATCACCGAGGAATCTGGCTGACAAATGGCATTATACCTGAGCATAGGACTAGGATTAGAGACTAATGAACAAGGGAGATGACACTTTTTTCAAAGGCAATTGTGCATAACCATGCACCAGGAAATGAAAGAAAAGTGATTGATGGTAAGAGCAGAAGACGAGTGGTGCGAGTTTATTTCTTCTTAAAACTTATTGAATGCTACAGGTATATTTTATTTTCTTATTATTCATATTAATTTCCTGAACATATAATGTGGTCTGTTGAACAGTGTTCCTCATTCTTTTTATTATTTTTTGTGGGTTTTTATTTTTTCTTCCCTTATTTTCATAATGTGATATACTTGTAATAAGTAGTTGTAATAAGTAGTTGTCCTTTCTAAGGCAGTTCTGGATAAACAATGCATGTGAATCATCATTTTTCAACCTTGTTCTGAACCATTTCAAAATTAATAGACTAATTAGTAACCTGGTAAATTATTACCATAACCATTAAAAAAAACCCAACCACTTTGGTGTGGCCAGAAATTGCTATTGAGATAATATCCATGACAGCCTTTTGCAACCCTGTGCCACAACTTGAAACATGAAAGCTTCTCTGCTATGTGCTGAAGCATGCTCTTGTGGCAGGACGTGAGTGCCAAACATGAAACAGTGACTCACGTTCCCTGGGATCCTTTCGAATATTTTACATAGCTGGATACCTAGTCATCCCACCTAACTTGACACGTCTGGCTGACATCTATGGAGAGGTGCAAGCGCAAGCTCTTGCCCCACCAAAGATGCCTGGGGTGGCAAAACTCCTCCAAGAAGCATCCCAGTACAGGGATGCACCTGGGCCATATATTCATGTTCTGGGCAGAGGCAGCGCAGTGCTACTCCAGCTTAGGTCTAACTAAATTTCATTGGATTCTTCTCTCCTTGCAGTGCTGGATAATCCCCTCCTGGTACTAGGCAGATACTCAGCCCTTGTCTTGACTTTTTCCATCTTTATGGAGTTTTAAATCTTCAACAATATTGGTGCCTGTATTACTGCAATGCCACTGAGGGATTTTTTAATACTTCCAAAGCAGTATGACAGCAACTATGTGATGATCCTATATCCAGCTCCATCTTCAGTCTCTCCCCACTACCCAGGGTGTTAACCAGATTATATTTCTATCCGTTTTGCGTAAGATGAGTATTTCTAAACTGGCTATCCCAGTCTCACAGTCTGTAGCACTATCTGTGTCTGCAGCATGCATATTTTTAGTTTCCCATCCTTCAGGAGTGATTCCATTCCCTAAGCAGCAGCCTCTCTGGAGGTGTCCTTTCCTATTACGTCTTCTCAAACACTCACCTCTAAATCTATGTGCAGGTGGGCAAGGAGGAGCTCCACTCTGATGATAATATGCTTCTGCCCACTTAGGACTCCTCTGTGTACCCCTTGGTGCCACAATTTTATGCTGCTTGCCTTCTGTCTCAGCATGGGGCAGAAATCTTCCCATCAGCCCTGCTGTGTTTTTTCACAGGCAGAGTAGCATTGGTGGCATGACAAAATGTGAGCTTTGCCTCCATCGTGGTCCTCGCCTGGGCACCTCCAGGAGTGGCCCCAGCTCCCACTCAAGCCATCACAAATCCAGCATTTTTCTGATAATGTCCTTAATGCTGTCATGGCACAGGAGAGGAACTAGCTTTGCTCTCCTCTTGGTTTCACTGCTGAAAGCCCATTATGTCTCCATAGTGGCATCCCATGTGATGTGATATCTTTTCCTGCAGAGCTTTATAGTTTTTGCCATTAGTTTGTGAGCCGATTTCTTGATAGTAAATTGAACAGGAAATTGCATTTTTTTCCCCCTACAATATATTTAATCCATTGAGTCAGGTGCAACCCCTTTTTTCGTATTTTCTGTGGGTGTCAACAAAAAAATTTTCATTCTTTCTCTACAATTTTTTAAAAAATCATCCCTTATCAATATACCAGCTGTTTTTTCCCATGTAACCCGCCTTTCTCTTTATGTAACCAAATAATTTTTAGTATTTATACTGAAAACTCATGCACCTAAATTTCTATTTCTTCTTTCTTTCTTTCTTTTCTTTCTCTCTCTCTCTTTCCCTCTCGCTCTCTTTCTTTCCTTTCTTTCTTCCTTCCTTTCCTTCCTTCCTTTCTTTCTTTCTAAGGCAGCCATCTCTCCATCTTCTTTGCCAAGTAAAAAAATCCCTTGTCACCAGATCTCCAGAGAGAGATATTTTTCTACTACAAAATGAACACAAACATTGCACATCATTGCCATCAGCAGGTTCCACATAACTGATGTCTCTTGCATGTTGTGGCAGTAACTCTGGTGAAACTTAGAGCATTTTGTCTAGTGTCATGTAGGGGGCATGTTGCTTTTTATTCCTGTGGAATAATGAGATTGACAGCACAGGTTTCAGATGCTGTCCTGGTAAGGCACCTTACAAGGGATAGAAAAATTGGTAAATGAGACCAGAGTTACATTGGAGGAGGCAAGCTCTAGTTCTAGTCTATCGGCAGATAAAAAATGAGCCAAGCGTCTTGCACGGGAAAAGGAGAGGAAGCTGCAACACCAGCAACAGCTGACTACCTGCCTAGAGAGGCTTGGACTGTTGCAGAAGACAAGGTTCTGGAAAGCTTCAGAAGAATTTACCTCAACTGCATCTCCAGACAGAATAAGCGAGCCAGTCATCAAGCTCCAAAACAAGAGTGTGCACATCTTCAGTTCCCAGGACTGACTTCCTCCTTTAACTACCTGGAAATACAGCTGTCTTAACAGGATTTCTATCTTGAGTGCTTTCTTTCAGACCACTTGAGGAAGAAAGTAATCTCTTAATGAATTTTACACAGTGTAAGTTTAGTAACATTAACTCCTCTTCTGGTTTTCTACAGGTTTACAAAGTATGATGTATATCCCTCTGGAAATAGATTACTAGGTCTATATGGGCAAACCTTCACACGTATGTGCCTCTGCTGGCAGTATCTATGAACTCAGACACAAGTGGAATCACTTCATGACTGAAGTGTTTGATCCCAGCTTTCCATATCTTGTGGAGCAGGCTGTCATGACCTGGAAATTTGCACCAGAGTCCATGAAACAAAGCAAAAGAACTAGAAAGAAAAGTTTATATGGTGCATTCTCTTGCTTTGCACATGGTGCTCACAGCAAGGCCTCCATGAAGCAGAAGACATTTGCAAATTTCCCCTGAGAATCTGTGTTGAGCTTCTTGGGAGAAGAGAAATAGGAAGATAAATGAGATTTACCAGTTTTTTCTTTCAGCTTTCTCTGAATTACAAGGTGGACATTTCAATTTAAAGAGATTTACATGTAATTTTAATTCCATCTTTTGATAGAAGGTAAACTGTGGCCTGGGTAAAGGGTTTTTGCTTGCTGTCTGCTTCTGCTTCCCCCTCCTCTGGTAGATAAACCTTTCTCTCCCACACTTCTGATGCTGAATACCAGCTTACATCTGCACATGGCCACCAGCATTTGGACACTCACAACAGCATCAGAAGAGATTATGGCAAGCGTTATAACCTTCTGATATTGAATATGGAGAGAATAAAGTTCAACAGGATAGCACAATTCATTTATTTGCAGCAGGCTGGACAAGAAAAAGCTTGATATCAAAGGCTGCAGAGGGGCTGATGCACAACCTGGGCTACCAACTCAATTACTCAACACAGCTGAAAAGAAGAGGCATGGTAGAGAAGATGGCATCAGTACTTCTGAGTCCTCAAAGGCTATCTGGAGAAGGTAAACTCTTTTGGAGCCTATTCTAAACGCTGTACATTGCATACCCATTGCTGACCAAAGGAAAACCACAGAAATAAATAAACCCACTTCCAAGGAAGCTTAATTAATGTATAAATATACCTAGAGTTCACACAGTAGAAGATTTAACTTTTTTAGGCTTTGTAGGTTTGTGGTGTTTGCATTAAAAAGTGCTATTGTAACACCAATACGACTGGGACCCATGACCATAGCTCAAACATAAAGGTAAGTAAGGTCTCCAAACAATGGAGATTTTAAGGTCTGCAGCTCAGCATCTGAGAGTAGTAGGTCATTTGGTCATGTTTTATGCTAAAGAAACATTCTTCATGGTGTTACAACATTGATTTTTAAAGCTCTTAATTACAGACCCATCAAGCCAGGAATATATCTTTCAATCAACTAAAGGAGTCTTTCTGACTGCGGCAGAGTCTTCAAGAAAGATATGAGAGCTGAGTGTGGTCTGGATGTGGTCACTAGGAGAGCAGCACTGTATTACTCATAAAAACATGGTGGGTATGCAAACTCCTGTTGAGTTTCCAAATCACATTCAGCTTTTCCAAGAAGTAGACCTGACATTCTTTTCACTTGGAAAGGAAAGGGACTCCCATAAAGCAGATCAAAGGGAAAGGGCTTCTTACCACTCAGAGTAAAGATCCTTTCCTCCTTTGTGCCCTTTCACAGCATAGGGAAAAGTGACAAACAAGTTCCTGCATTTCCTGCAGCAAGGTAGGCAAAGCACAATGCCTGGGAGACACCATATCAAAGGGACAAGCCACGAGGTTAGCATGAGGCACCGGTCCATGTCACCAATACTGCTCAGCTTCCCTTCAACCCAGCCAGCGTTGGCTCACCAGGTATTATCTTGCCACAATTTACTTGCATGGGTTTCAACAAGGAGCATTAGCACATTCCATTTCAGGTAGAAGAAAAAAAGGCTCAAGTACATAAAAGGGCCCAATTACCTGAATGCACCAAGAAGAAATATGAAAGGATGAATTTAAAAGAGTCTGTGTACATGCTGGGCTCTGTCATCAGATGACAATTCTGCTGGCAGTGGAAGGAAGGAGCAGCACCTTTCTGCTCAGTGAGTCTGCTGAAGCCTGGGGCTCTCTGTGGAGCCAAGTGAGTTTTGATGAGTCTAAAGATCAAAATATCCATGTTTTGGTGCTCCTTTTTTTTCCCCTCCCTCTCCTAATTCTGAAGGCAAACACTGAAATTCAAAATTGTATTTTCTACAGTTGTTTTTGAAAAAGAAAGTGGAAATGTTGAAGAAAAGGTGAAGTAAAAGAAGGCATATTCTTTAACAGAAGCAGATGGTAATATATTTTCCTCCTAGTGATGTCCTGCAAGCATGGGCAGCCCCAAAGGTGAGGGAATTTTCAGGTGCTCCCTGCAGGTTCTCCTTCACATGTATCTTCACATGCCTGGGGCAGCTCATCAAGAAACATGAGATGGAGCTAGGAAAAGAGGCCCAGATGCATCAGAAAGTTTTATGGGACCGGGTCTTTATGTGCAATGCTGGGACAGGTGTGGTGGCCATGGCCAAGTCTGCAGCTCCCCAGGGAAGACATCCCACTGTGAAGCCAACCTTTGTAAAGAGTTCCCATATAAACAGTTGCCTTGTCAGTAGGTAGACGCTGGGCACCAGGGAGCCAGAAAAGATAGGTAAGAAACATATCAAAGACAATTACATGTAAGTAGTTTTTTTCCCCCCAAGTTTTCTATTCCTCACCCTGCAATGGAAAAATCCTGAGAGATCATGGATGGAACATAAAGAGTGGATAAAGGAGAGGACTTAATTTATAGGGGAACTTGGATTTTTAATCCTGTGCCCCAAAGAAACCACTGCCTAGGCAGCCAAATCCTATCTGCAGTGACTAATGAAGGCAGGAGGTACAGCACAGACCCCCAGAGCAGCCCCATCTATCTAAGCTGGTGAATAAGCAGATGCTTTAGCCTTCTCCGCCCAGGAGGCTGAAATTCCCCTCATGAAGGGCCCTCTAACATTAATTGCAGAGACACAACCTGCCTTTTTGTAAGACAAATTAATAATTTCCTTAATCCATCATCAGGAAATGGAAGGCTTTGATGCTTTAATTCCTTTCCTGTGACCATGGCAACAACAAAAAAGAAGGGGGGGATGGTTAATTTTCTCATCCATGAGAATTTCAGCAAATGGCATGTTAGTTTTCTTTGTCTGTCAGTGAGTCTTTGCTGGAGAGGAGTCTAGAGAATTACATAAAATGTAGGGAACAAAATCGAGTGCCTGGGACATGGCAGTATGATGACGGGACTAGGCCAGAACTAGGCTTTCGTAACTCTGCTCTGGTAAATCACAAAATGCAGAGGGGCTGTAGCACTATGATTCTTCATCCTTGAGGGAGAAAAACCAGCTCACATGTATTGTGCTGAGGGCATTGAAGCCCACTGATGCTCAGAAAGGGAGACCTGCTAAAATTAGCATGGGTTGGTCTACCGTCTTCAAAAAAAGAAACAGAACAACAGGCCATGGTTCTTAGTCTGCAGTACAGGTAATTATAGCACTAAAATCAGGCATTGCATGGAAGTGCAGTGTATGCATGCATGAGTGTGTGCAGGTATATACATACATATATACATCTATGTAGACAGGTGCATGTATGCATCGCCTGTCCATACCTCACAGTCTAGTGTATGTACACACAAGCGCTACCAGTTGTGAAAGTATTTTCTATCATCAGGATGGCTGATCCTTTTTATGTCATGCACAATTTGCAAATAAAAGTCTTTCCCCTCCAAAACACTTGGCCTCATCTACAGGGCAGCTAAATCATAGAATCATAGAACAGTTAGAGCTGGAAGAGACCTTGAAGATCATGAGTCCAGCCTTTGTCCCAGCCCTATCAACCTGCTAAAGTCATGCCCCCCAATGCAACATCCACCTGTCTCTTAAACACCTCCAGGGACGGTGACCCAACCACCTCCCTGGGCAGCCTGTTCCAATGGCTGACAATCCTTTCAGTAAAGAAATTCTTCCTAACATCTTACCTCAACCTCCCCTGGTGCAATTTGCATCCATTTTGCAGAGCCTGGTCCATGCCTGCACACTGTGCTGCCCAGGTGGGTGCTAACCATCATGGGTCAAAGCCACGCCAGGGGGTGCACCCACAAAGCATGCCCTGGTGTGCTCAAACCTTCTTACTGGCACAGACAAAACTTCCACACCCTTTCATTAGGAGCACAGGTTCACCCCCTGCCTCCACAGCCTCATTTTCACAAATCACATCAGTCAGAGTAATCCAGGGCAGACTCCTGCCAGACAGAGTTCAAAAGCACCATGATTTCACCCTTCTGTTCAT
This sequence comes from Bucco capensis, assembly GCA_013396975.1. NCBI lineage: Eukaryota > Metazoa > Chordata > Aves > Piciformes > Bucconidae > Bucco > Bucco capensis. Next base: position 941,012 of record VWZO01003279.1, read on the forward strand.
GTACAAAAATGCTTCCAGAGCTGATACTAAAAGTGTCTCCACTGCTGGAACTCCTGTTGGTTATTCTGCAATAAGAAGAGGCTGAATTCCTAGCACATGAATCAAGCTGCACACTCTGAAGGAGGCTGATTCACTCAAGTTTGACTTTGCTGGAGCAAACTGAGCCAAGGCTTTGCCCAAGTGATGCTATCAGAGCAAGGATCACTGCATACTGCATAATCCTCAAACTGAGTACCTTGTCCAGCTGGGAGGAGTCTATATTCAGCTACTATGAGGAGCCCATGTCTCTTCAGGTCCTTCACTCAAACTTTGTGGCTGCTGTGGGAGAATAATGTGATTACAGGTAGACTAATGTGATTACAGGTAGACACGGGAATATATTCCCAAACTTCAAATGGCAAAGCGGTGTCTAAACGGCACATCTATATTCAACACTGAGCGCTCTCTGATCAGCTTTGTGAACACCAGGCTTAGCTAGTGACAAAGGCTGGGACACTTCCCAGAACCCACTTCAGCTTAACATCTTGCCCTTTGTACTTCATTCTGACTCCTAAACCCAGACACAAAGAGTATGCTGCTACCCTTCTACCAGCAGAAATCCCAGATTAAGAGTTTTTACATCCCTACTGGCTACCATTTAGCTGAAATGACAATTTCAAAATTCAGAGTGCCTACAGAAGATGGACAAGCAGGCCTTGTACACTCAAAGTCCATTGGGAGAGTGGAGCTATCCAATAGAAATGTCCTCTGAATACCTATGGATCTTTTTAACATAGGATTGTTTACAGTAAGGTCTCATGGAACTGTCCTGTTTCTGTGAACTGCAAACCAGCAGTGAGGGTATCTAGAGGAGTCAGAGTCCTTTGGGTTTGTGGCAACCTATTTGCTTAGTTGCATGGGTAGAGTTGGTGCACCCTGTAGTTAGGTTCCCAGGAGGCTAGAGAAAGGCACAGTACTATATTTTGTTTACTGTTAGGGAGATTAGTTTTAGCACAAGTGTGTGTGTGGGCTTAGAGGATTAAACATGATTGTGCATTGACAGTCAATACTATTTGCATTTTATCATGTGTAAATGATATTAACACAGAAGTCATGATGCAATGTAGCAAGTTTCATTATCCCTTATTAAAGCAGCTCTCCCTTGCAAGTGCAAATGTACTGGAAGGCTGACCTAAATGTAGGAGAAGCTGAATGCTGATCCTTATCTTAATGAACAAATACAATTAGCCAAGTGTAAGAGTGTCAGGTATTGAAATGATCTTCTATAATACCTTCTTTCTATTTCACTGCGATGAGCATCTCCTGATGGTATCAGAGCAGCACCTCATCATCTGGCAAAAACTACCTGAGGGTCCATGAAGCATCATATCCATGCAGTCATTCCAGGCCCAGGGTAACCAGCCATTTCTACTGAGGTTGGACTTCCTTGAATGTACACTAGCCTTTCAGGACATGCTGGGAAAGGTTTCCATGTAACGCCTTTCAGCTTTCTTGGCTGACTCCAAGAGTGCAGAAAGCCTCAATCCCCTGTACCAGAGCTGGTGTTCCTCATGTAGTACTGATCACTGAAAAACATCTACAGAGAAAAAAAGGAGGGAACCAGCATGGCTGAGAACAAATCCAATCAGATGCTGATGATCATTCCACTGGCAACTTATGATAATGAATATGTGAATGAAGGGGATTCAGGTGGTCTTTGCCATCCTTTGGGGACTTCTTTTGACAGGAGTGTGACAAAGACAGTGACATTCTTTCTTCATTTTGATTGCCTGATCTCCTTGTTTGCAGTATCTGCTGTAATAAGGCAAAGGCTAATCTCTCATGAAGACCCTACTGCTACGCTGGCCTCCTCTGCTCTGGAATGAGATTTCTGCCTAGAAAATGAAGGGGGAAATAGTAGATTTCCATAGATAAGAGCATTTTAAAAACAAGTTACACACAAAACTTTCAAGATTGCAAAACTGCATTTGCATAAGCTTTATTTGTATAATCTCAGCACTGAGTATGAGATACAAGAGTTGATGCTGATCCAGACTTGACTCCATTGATTAACAGGCACCACGTGCAACACACTTATGCTTTGGGAAACAGAGACTTCTTCCCCTTTAGTTAGGTCAGGGGACATTTGGCAACTTCAATCTTTGTGTGATTCTGCATCAGAGACATCTGGGACTGTATGGGCTTTGCCAGCCAAAGAGCTGTATCAGAACTGATTGCCCAGATAATTTCAAAACAGCCTTCACAGAGTGCAATGATAAAGATTACTTGTGGAGGTTTATTTCTAGTCTAAAGTCTTCTAAAGTTTTCATATCAACAAACAATGTCTTACCTGCTTATGCAATAACATAAGTAGATATTGCTTGATTCAGCCTCTATCCCTAGTATTCTTTCAAAGAAGCAAGTAATTTCATCTGGATTTAACAATCTGATTTAACTAGAGAAATTAAGGCTAGACCTGACAGAAGTTTGGGCTCTGAGATCCCTGACTTTTAGGTGATCTGGCCTCCAGCAGCTTATGAGCTAGGTTCAGACTCCTTATGTGGTTGATGGTGAGAGCTGAGTGCTTCAGAGTTGAACCCAAGAGAGCTGGCAGGATACAGTGGGATCTTCTTGAAGGGAGCATGCAGCTGCTTACATGCAAGCAATAGGAAAAGTGGAGTACAAGGGTGTATCTGCAATTCTCTCTTGCACCAAAAGCCCCTTGAGGCTTGAGTGAGGCAATCCTGTCTGCTTGGGATCCATTGTCTGAAATCTTCTCCTGAAGATTGGTACCTACGCCCTTTCTTTCAAAAGACTCCACACAGATCAGTCTTTTAAAAACAAAGCAGTAAGAAGAAAAGGTGGTGATAGCTTTTATTATATAATGCTTCAGTATTCAAAGTATATGCTGAGGAAGTGGGAGGCCGGGGTTCCTCTCCCGCCTCAGCCTGAGGGGCCCAAACCCACGTCTTCCACATCCCATGAGAGCACCCCAACAACCAGGCTGGAGGCTACCTTGGGCGGAGAAACCTCCTCCACCCCTGCTTTGAAACTGCACTGCTCCACAGTGAGGAATTTCAGACTCGTGAGGCCAGAGGTGTGGTGGGAGAGAGCAAGGAGGGAGTATGTGCCTGATGCTGAAACCTCACTCTGAGGCTGGTCACCTCACTCCCCTGACATTTGTCCGAGGAGGTGTGAAAACTAACTGTGGCTTACAGCATCCAACTTCCTCCTCTCTCCTTGGCACTGTGACTCTCAGAAAGGCTTCCTGCAAGGTGTCACTGCAATGGGTGGAGAGGGTCTTTTCCCCCAGGTCCTCTGGGCATCCTTGCCCCGAGGACATCTTCCCTGGAGGCAGCAGGCAGAGCACTCTTTTGATCCTCTCTCTCTCTGCTGGCTCTGTGGATGCCCACATTAGTGTCATCTTTTGGAGCTGAAGCTGCCACAGTGTTGAGTGGGTAGGTGCCAGGTGAGGTTACTGGGGCCCATCAAGCCCCTGAACAACTAAAATACTCATTTAGTCCATGCCAGGGAGGCTTAGGTGGGTGTGAGGCACCAGGCTGCCTGGTCCTGGCAGCTCTGGAGACCCCACACAGTGTGACTCTGGGCACCTGAATAAGCTCCAAGATAAAGAGACAGGTGTTTCTACGGTTTCCAGGCAATTACAGGGTTAAGTGGCAGTAGACTTGAGTTTTCCAGACAAGCTGCCTGAACACATGGATTTCAGTTCAGTTTATACCCTTTGGTTTTGATCCTACCTACAGCAGAGGAAGTTTCTTTCTTTCCAAGTGGGCACACTGGGTGGCTGACAGGGAACTAATGTCCCCTCCCTGATGTTAGACAAAAAATCAGTTTCTCACTGAAGCTCAGGATTAAGGGCCATCCAGATATATCAAAGTGGAAAATGAAGCCCTTTCCTCAACTTCAAGGCATGGATTAGAGAGGAGGATCACACTCATCTTGACTCACTCAGTTATGATATGATTAGGTGTTAAAACTCTAGCATGGCTGATACTTTTCCAGATTAAAAAGGAAAAAAAAATAAAGAAAGAAAGAAGAAATTATGCAAACAATTTCACAGCAGGGGCTAGTAATTATTACAGACTCCTTTGGATGGGCAAATGAAAGGCCTGAACAGCTACCAAGAACAGTAGCCACAGTTGCAGTACTAGGGCTTAAATGTCGTATGAGCTTGGCAGCTCTCATCTACCAAGTAAAAGTCATGAAAAGGCACATTACACGAGGCAATATCTGATATAAGTTTGCCTCAATATCAGGAAAGGATGAACTAGTAATTGCTTCTTGAGGGAAGAAAGAAATAAAAAAAGCTGGAAGGAAAAGCAGCCTTTCTGGTAAATCTGTGACAACAGCATCAGCAGCTCCAACTGGTTTGTGGCCCATTCCTTTTGGCAGCTCAGCAAAGTCATCTCCCAGAGATCTACATGTCTCTCTGCTAAGTAATCATTGCACTCATATTCATTAGGCTGCAACTAAGGCATCCTCATTAGCCAATTAACCAACCCATTAGGAGGTCCTGGTAAGCACTGTGGGCTGTTATACTTTCCATGTAGAGCCCCCAGGAGTTTTGTGGGCTGTCACTCCAGCACACACTCTGAAAAGAGAAGGGTAACTTGCTGTGTGCAAGACAGAGGCCTTGGTTGGAAACCTTGCTGTTGCTCCTTTCACACTCCAGGAAGCTCTCCTTAGAAATTTCTCCTTTTTGAGGGCTCCTCCTCCTCCAAAATATGTCTGATTACTTAAAAACAGGTGCAGGCAGAGTCAGCCAGTGCACCTGTAAGGACAACACCTGAGGGGTACAGGCTTTGGCCATGCCTGGCACAGGATTAACATCTGCTCTTGCTTACCAGCAGCACTTGGCCTTTCACTTTCTGCTTTCAGCAATGAGAACTGGTTCTGCATAGCATCTGCTGCAACGTCTTGCAAGTGCAGAAATGCACAAAGAACCAAGGCAAGTTAAACCAGTGCAGGAAGACTCCTTCCAGTCCCGCTCTGTCCCAGCAAACTGTGGGCAACTCTTTGCTCTCTATGTTCTCTTGGAATGTGCAGAGGCACCTTCATGTTCTCCCAAGAAACCGTATCTCCCATGATGGTCTCTGTTGTTTGCTGCTAGAAATACCAGCAGAGACCTTTCCATAAAACTAGCTGAAAAATGCAGATCCCCTTCCCTTCTGTGTCAATGTGTATGCATGATGTGGCATGTCATTCAAGTAAATCTAGCTTTACTGACATGGATACTCACAGAAATGAACACACATGTGCATGCCCAAAACCAGATGAAAACAGAATTTTAACTTCGCAGGTATGGACATTTATATCAACTGATACAGAGCCAATCCTATGCAGTTTTTCTGTTTATGAATATGACTCAAAAAAGTCAATAAACATTAACCACTCACAGAAATGTGTGATCTACACAGAATGCTTAAAAGTAATTGCAAAAGGATTTGTGGAGTAAAAAAAGGAATGATTGTCAGGAGACGACCTGGTTGTGGAGAGAGGCACTTAATTCACTGCATGAATGACTCATGGTGAATGACTTGCATAACTCCACTCATGGAAATCACTGCTCGCAAAAGTGCATACATGTTAAATCAACCAAACCACAGTGTGGTCCATATTTTTGGTACAATGCTGTCCTCTTGCTGGTATAAAATGGACAAAAATCCTCTCAGCTGGGCAGGGAGAGGGAAGAAATCCTCTTTTTCAGTATCCTGGCAATATTTTCAAGAGACAGTTCAACAGCACTTGCTTGCCCTATTCATGCCTGGCCTTTATAAGGAAAATAAGGGCCTGTAATATTCAACAGCAAGCTCTTGTTGACAGTAAAACTTCTGTCTAATAAATCTAAGGCTGCATTTCCCACCCAACTCAATTTAATGCAATATGGTGATTACAGTTCTTTCCTACAAAATACAGAGCTCCATGAAGACTAGCAAGAGTTGCTTTCTACAGGCTACTCTCAGGATAAATAATGCCTTCCTTCATTTGCCATCTGTGCTTGAACTGGGAGGTACAAAGCTTACTGGAATTAAACAAAGGAAATTGCTTTTCACTGTCTTACCCTACTTTAATTTCCCATAGCAAGTCTCTAAAACTTAAAAAAAGGGCCATACTTCAGGCATCAAATTCAGATGATACATACTCCTTTGGCTGCAACTAGTATTTGGCTTCAGCTAGTATTTCAGAGCTCTTCTGTTAGGAGTTTTACCGATTCTAAGGAAAACCCTGGTCTACAGGGAGACTCCACTATCCGTATGTTGCATGAGAAGCAGCTGCAGTAGGAATAGCCAGGTATAGAGAGCATCCCATTCAGAGGTCCACATGGTAGCAACAGTGTTGAGGGCAACAGCATCCCTGGGGAGGCTGGAGAAGCATGTTTGCTTTTGTAGAGCTGCCCAGCAGCTAAAGCACCAATCATCACAACCGACCTGCGTGTTGTGGGAGCTGCAGTCTCAACCACCACTGTCCGGCTGGGGCAAGAATGCTGGAGTGAACATAAGCAAATGGATACTGCTGCCAGTGATACCTGAGCAATGCTGACATGAGAGCCCTGGAGCAGAATCCTCAGCTCCTCCTTTGTATTTCTACTGACAGTCACTGAACAAAACACATGAACACTCCCTGGAACTGTGACCTGAAACTGGGATTTACTTTGACCCAGAGGAAACAATCCCCATGCCATTCACTAGTGGTAAATATTCCCATCAAAAACATCCTGAATATTATGGTTTGGTGATGCAGAAAATAAAAAGATCCAGGCAGCTCAAGCTAAGGAAACGCTGCAACCTCTGTCTTGTGTTCCCTGAACGTGTGCTCTAAAAACCCAGAGTATCCCATGCAGGAGAGGGACAAGACTTCTCTGCAGCTTTTAACTCAGATGTGTTTGAAGGAAGCAGGTATATGGTCCAAGGACCCTGCACTGAGCCTCTACAGCAACTTTGAGTAGGATGTGCCCTGGCTTCTGAATGGCAGTGGGACTACCTCCAGTTTCTTCTCAACGTACTTCTAAGCCAGGCACAGTCTGAAAATCACTTGGGGTCTTCTGTGGCCCCTGGTGCAATAACTGTGCCNGCTGGGTCTGTGGCCGAGATTCAAAGCGAATTTTGGATCTGAAAATGGATGAGACTATTGATTCTGGGCAATTTTGGGAGTTAAGTGTTGCCAAGGTGCAGACTACTATCTACTATTTCCCCCTCATTTTCTAGGTCAAAGTATGGCCCTAGTTTTTTATCCATTAATATTGTTCCAAATATACAAACAAGAGTTATACACTAAGTTTATGAAATTCATGCGTGTTTTGTGGAGAGAATCATAAATAGCAAAGCTGAAAATGTTTTTTATCAGCAGTTTTCTTTCAGGTAAACAAACAAATTTACCTCATCCATTTCTAAGAGAGGATTGTTGCATTAATGTGGGAGCAGATGAATTCGGCAAATGCATGCTCCAGAAGGATACTGCACATATTATGTGACTTGTGCTGCGACAACCTACGCCAAATTCACCTACAGGCAATTAAGAAAGCTGCATAGTGGTTGTGAAGTAGACTTTTGGTAAGAACATGAGAAATTTTTAACATATTTCAGCATCTTGTTATAAAAGGACAGATGACAATTCATGGAATCATAGGATCGTTTGGGTTGGGAAGGACCCTTAAGATCATTGAGTCCACCTGTTAATCTAGCACTGTCAAGTCCTCCACTAAACCATGTCCCTAAGCACCACTTCTACACGTCTTTTAAATATTTCCAGGAATGGTGACTCCACCACTTCCCTGGACAGCCTGTTCCAATGCTTAACAATCCTTCCAGGGAAATTTTTTCTCATATCTAACCTAAACCTCCCCTGGTGCAACTTGATGCTGTTTCATCTTGTCCTATCACTTGTTACTTGGGAGAAGAGATCAATGCTCATCTTGCTACAACCTCTTTTCAGGGAGCTGCAGAGCACAATCATGTTGCTTCAAGTCCTGGAACTTGCTGCACTGGGGGACAATTGACAAATGCCCGATTCATCTTGTACGAAAAACTTGCTTCAAAATAGTGGCTTTAAGCGTTTGAGTTGGTTCATAAACATAGGAAAAAACTAAGCAGTTTTCAGAAATGAGTAGTTTTAGAGAATCTTGTTAAATAAAGCAACCAGCTTATCAGATAGAAGTGCCGGACTGAGATGACACCAGGTTTTGGAGTTGTGCTGCTAATCCACTTCACTTCTGTGTCATCAACCTTCTACCTTGCAGCTGTCCAGTCTATTGGACTTGCTAGCTGACTGAGGCAGAGCCCACACCAGACCTGCACTTGTGCAACTGTATGGTTCTATCATCACAATTTAAAAAAATCTATGTGGATTACTTTTCAGCGTTGTCACTGAAGTAAAGTTTGATAATGTCATCTGAGAGATCTCAGGCCACAGATGGCGAGTAACACCAAGCTGCAATGTATTATTCTGTGTTGTATCTCCAAATGGAGGATTTTCAGCACCTGGAGCTGGTGATGCCACCAACTGGTGTTTGGAGATTTTAGGCATAATCTGACTTAGCTCTGCCCAGCATTTCTACCTTCAACCACACATTTTGCCACAACAAGACTTCTGCACACATCTAAGAAACGCCTTTTATTGCATGAGAGGAGCTGCCACATGAACGCCAACAGAAGAAATTGTTCCATAGCAATACCAAAATCAAATTTTTACACAAAAGCAAAAACAAAACCAAACCAGAGTTAAAATGATGAAAAAGCAGTGCACTGTTACACAATGTAAAACACATAAAGAAAGCGACATTCTTCTGCTGAAGTGTCAGATGCTTATCACCATCCCAAGAAATAAGTGATTTCCACTCTTTCTCCCTCCCTGCCCCCAAAAAGGCAAACTTTAAAGTCAGGCATTTCAAAGGGTCAGACTAACACAAAAAGCAGCATGTTCAGGGAAGTTGCTATAATGTTTGGATCTTTTGTCTCCTTCTGATTCTTTTTGCAGTCTCATTTTAAACATGTATTGGGAAGGTTAAAAGAAACCATCAATATCACTGAAGCAACCAGGATTACTGATGTTGGTCTGTAGAAGGTCCTCCTTCTTCCAGAGGGCAGTATGAATGGTATTGCAGAAGACTATGCCCATCTGGCAAATGAGCTCTGGTTCAGTTCACTGACAGAAAACTTATCCCTTTAAATAAGAAAAACAAGAGATAATCTATCCTTGAGAAGAGTGTTGGTTTTGACTCTCACAGTTATCTTTTGAGGAGAAGTGGAGTAAAGACAAACCAAAATGAATGTCTGGAGAACAATTCTTGAGATCAGAAGTAAAGGCTGTTTCTAGTCTTTTGCACCAAACAAACAACAGTTCTGTAACTGATGATTTTTAGTGTTACTGTACAAAATCATATTTATTAGAAATAAGACTTTGGAATACCTTAAGGCATCTTATGGTGAAGAAATATTTTAGAGGCTTGAACAACTCAGAAGACAGCTCTTTTTCCAAGATCCTGAGGAAGGAATGTAGCTTACAGCAACCAGTTTTGCTACTTCCAAACTAAAGCATGAAAACTTCCAAAGTGGAAGTTCAGAACTATTTTAACTTTTCTTTAAAAGGAAACATGAAACACCTTGCTGTAAAGATAACTTGTTGATTTAACAAACCAAGACTTTGACCACAGTAAGGCCTTTCTCGCCCCTGATCCGAGTTTTGCCATTCAGATACACTATGCTTTTTTACTCAACTGAAATTACATGGGTCAGTCTTAACTCTAACCCAATAGTCATCTAAACAAAACTATCAACAATAAAAAAAAAACAACAGAAGAATCTAAAAATATAATTTTTGTGATTAAAATAGTTTTGTTACTTTAAACTAAAAAGATGAGACAATGATGGACAAATGACTTGCTATCAGTTGTTCTACTTAGCAATTTATTGGTTTTAAGTTTGATTTTTGTAAAAAATTACTCTTATATTGATATTTGATACCTACAGCTAGTAATGTCCTGCCAAAACATGTGAAGAAGCAGAATCAGTGTTTTCAGAGATACCTAACATTTTTGTGCGCATTCAAAAAGCTACAGGATCAAATTAATTCTAGCTTATAGATTGATAGCTAGATCTGTCAGAGTCTCATACCAGTAAGTGTGCTGCAGCCAGCGTTTTGGAGCTCTGCTCTGAAATATAACTTACCATAGGTTCATTTCAGAGCTGAAATGAACTAAAACTGTAATTATACCCTTGGTTTACGCATGCATATCTCCTTGGTTCTGATAAAGGAAAAATATGAACTCAAATCATATGGCCAGGAAAATGTACTGTTCTCTTAGAGTTTTTGAAATTTTCCGTGTATTATGTATTATGCTTAGTCTTTTGTAAGAACCATTTGAAATAATTCACTACTGTAACACAAAATTAGACTCTGGATATGTCAACACTGCTCAGTAAAAAAGGTAAACAAATGAGCTCAAGTACCAGACCCATTGTCTGCAGTGCCTTATGAGTCAGCTCACCCTAGCTCTGTTTCGGACCACTTCAGTCAGGTCTCTCCATGACAAAGCTTGAGCAGAGTTTGGATATGGTTCATACCAGAAGGTGGGGACCAGGGCAGTGAAGTTCCTCCTGCTATATGTGAAAATCAGGTTCATGACCTCCTGAGGAACCTAAACATACATAAGTCTATGGGACCTGATGAGATGCACCCCAGAGTCTTTTAGAATTGCCTGATGTAGTCACCAAGCCACTCTCAATAATATTTGAGGAGTCCTGGCAGTCAGGTGAAGTCCCTAGTGACTGGAAGAAGGGGCATGTTACACCCATTTTCAAACAGGGTGTACAGGAGGACCCTGGGAACTACCGACCTGTTAGCCTCACCTCTGTGCCTGGGAAAATCATGGAGCAGATTCTCCTAGAAGTTCTGCTAAGGCACATGGAGGAGAGGAGGTGATCAGAGACAGTCAGCATGGCTTCACTAAGGGTAGATCCTGTCTGACAAACCTAGTGGCCTTCTACGATAGTGTAACTACCTCAGTGGACAAGGGACAACCCGTGGATGAGATCTATCTGGACTTGTGCAAGGCCTTTGACACAGTCCCCCACAACATTCTACTGGCCAAGTTAGAGAGCTATGGATNGAGGAAGGCCACGAGAATGATCGGGGGCTGGAACACCTCTCCTATGAGGACAGGCTGAGGGACCTGGGATTATTCAGCCTGGAGAAGGCTTCGGGGGGATCTACTACTGACTTTCCAGAACCTAAAGGGAACTTACAAGAAGGCTGGAGAGGGCCTGTTTACAAAGGCCTGTAGTGAAAGGACAAGGGGCAATGGTTTTAAATTGGAGAAGAGTAGATTTAGACTTGATATTAGAAAGAAGTTCCTTACCACAAAGGTGATGGAACACTGGAACAGGTTGCCCAGGGAGGTGGTTGAGTTCCCATCCCTGGAGGCATTCAAGATGAGGCGTGACAGGGCTCTGAGCAACCTGATCTAGTTGGGGATGTCCCTGCCCAGTGCAGGGGGGTTGGAATAGGTGACCTCCAGAGGTCCCTTCCAACCCAAACCATTCTATGATTCTATAACATGGATCGTTTCCCAAAAGGCCATTACAGACAAAACCGTACAAAGTTGAACTGTTTTTATGCTATGCAGTCCCTCAGGATTATCCCATGTGACTTTACACACTCAAACCCTTCTCTACATCTTTACATACCTCTGCAATACAAAATCTACTCTACTGAGCTGAAGAATAGCCCTATTCTTACTTCAGAGATAATGTGAATTGAAAAAGAAACCACAATAAAACACACTAGATGCTAATTGTGTGCTAGGTCCCTAAGTGGACTGCATGAGCCCAGAGAAGACCAAGGGCCAAGTGATACAGAAAAGTGGATGCGGCTGGTATGCTCTATGAAGGATTAGCCATAAGCACTGCTTACATGAGCCAACATGTGCCACATGGCTTTGGGGACACGTAGCTGTCCCTGACCATCTGCTATTTAGCACCAGATGTAGCACGAGCCTCACGCACCATTGCATGATGTTCAGTTCCACTGATGTCAGTGGGATTTTTTACAATGTGAGGTGCTACACACTGCAGAGAAGCATCAGAACCTGCCAAAAGAAAGCTAGGGACAAAAGCGTTTCATTTTGTAACTTCCTGCTAACAACAGAAGAGGATGTTACCAGTAAAGCCAGTTGTCTGATATTTGTTTCTTCCCCTGTACCCATCAGGGGAAGCTGGCTGGTCACATGGCAGGTAGTAAGAGGTCCTCCCCTCTCTCCTAACACCTCACAGCAGATCAGGAAGCCTCACCACAGCGAAGATGATGCAATAGGAGGATTCTGCCTCTTGTCACTGGGCTGACTCTTAAGCAGGACAAAGTCCTTTCAGATGAACCCTTGTGCTGAGGCATAGGCTTTGGCTTCGATTTACTTCTTGACAAGGAGAGAGTAATTGTGTATTTTAATCTGTTATTTGCTAGTAGAACTGCCTGCAATGAGACACATTTATGTTTGCCTTACTTTCAGACCACTGAGTAAACACTAAGTAAATAACATCTGTCTTAGAAAGGTAATAGCAAGCATTGTCAGTATTCTTTTTAACTTGTCCTGAAGAGCTCTGTGCTCTTTAAACACTAAGATGAATATATTTATTTTCTAATGGACTTCAAAGAGTAGGTATCTCACTAAACAAGAAAAAATCTGAAGCAGCACAGCACATGCTTTTTTTTTTTTTTTTGAATTATGGGAATAGTGCCATTGCATTAAAGTGCTTTGCTGAATCAGGACATAACTCACTAATACCAAACCCCCCTCTCTCATTGCATTCCTCTCTCTATCAGCAACAGCCATTCAAAACTACAGGTGGTACTTTCCTGCCTATTCTGGTAGGATGGTAACTTCAAACAGCTTGAGTGCAACATAACCCAACACAAAACTTTAAATATACTAAGGTTACATATTTTTTACATATGTTTAATGAATTTGTTGTGTACCCTGCAGTTACAGCTTTAGCTTGAAGGCACAAATATTAAGGCACAATAAATGCAAATAATGTATATGTTTCAATGTGTTAGGTTCAAGATAACTTTGTACTACACAGTATTTAGGTATAATGACATGTCATTCAAATGTTTCCTCAAGTTATTTTAATACCTTTTTTCATTTGATAACCTGGGTAAAAAGAGGAATGTATGTTAAATTATTTAAATATTTCTTCAGTGCAAATATGGTAATTTTCTTCTGAAGTACAGAAGATTGAGATTGATTTTTCAGCATTTGGATTTTAGCAAAATAAAACTAATATTTACACTCACCTTGAACAGCATTACTTGAGTTATCAAAAAAATAAGTATATAGTACTTTTTGCTTAAAAAAAAAGTATTTTTGGCTTGGTCAATTCTTTTTTCTATCAACCTACATCATTACCTATGACAGGTCAAAACATAGTTGCACTAGACAACTGAACTGTACACTACCAAATCTGCTCTTTAGATATAGCCATCGCGCTAAAGCAACACTGAAAAAATTTTGGTTTTATTTGCTCTCAAAGTACTTCCCAAAGAGAAAAAGGACACATTCTAACTTTTTTTTAATAAGGTCCAAATATGTACCCTAGACCTGCTAGGTGTTCTGCACCTGTTTAAATAAAAGAGATCTCTACCACGTAACTTTCAAATAAAAACTGAGTCTGCCTAATTTGCTTAGCAATACAAATATAATTAGTTAGAAAACATATTGCACTGAAATTAAAGAGGAACAGTAAAAATTTTCTTCTCAGTATTTAAATAGGAAGGATGTCCAGTGCAAAGAATTGCTCCCTCCCTTTCTTCTTCCATTGACACTTGCAAACATTGTCACTGAGTTTAGATGATCTCAGATTTCCACTCTATGGAAAACAGTTAAGGTTATTAGGAATCACAGTGCAGTTTCAGTTATGCATAATCCTGAGGAAGGATCCAAGGAGGAGTCCGTGGCAAGTTGACCATTTTGAACAACTTCTGGGTAATTCTTACTGAAATACACCTAGGAAAAAATATCAGATTCTGTGAGTAATCATGAATCAAACACCTTTTAGTTTCAAATAAAATTTCTGGAGATAAATGCATATCCTCATGGAATTCTGACAGGAACTTCAGGTTAGTGACATTCAGTAACTGTATGTTGCTGAAAAATTAGTAAAATTACTATATGATCTTACACTATAACAAAGCCTGAGAAAAATCCCACACAATCTGTAGATCCACTCAAATTCTGGTAATTCAGATAAATAGATATGTTTTATAACTTTACATTAAAGTGATAAGTAAAATCATTTTACTAGCTCAAAACACGGAGATAAATTAAAAACAGGATGACAAAGAAGCTGTGAAATCTTGCGTCTGCACAAGGGTTTCTCATTTTCACACATAAAATGAACACAATGGATTTGGATGTTAATATCAGGTTGTAATCCCTATATTTTACAAACTATGATTGACAACCATTGAAAGTTCAAGGTATATGTATGAAATATCCCAGCCTTTAATTTGTGCTGCAGAGCAGTTATAGGGCCTATAGAAATGTGATCTCTGGATAGCGAACCACAATAATGAAAGAAGAAGCAAAAGCTTTAACAATGACTCAACCAAGCAACTTCTCTAAAATGTAAGATGATACTAAATAATAGGACAGTTCTTTGCCAAGCCTTTGAGTTCCTGAATTCTACCAATTTCTAGCTCAACTAGAAGAGATACAGGTTTCCTGATAAATGTATAATCAGAACATAAAGGAAATGAAATGCTGTCAAGTTTCACTGTTCCACAATCATCAGTTTTTAGTAGCTGTATCATATCTCTGTTCCTTGACAGATGCGCATAACAAAATGAAATAATGTCAAGACTTGTGTGCTCTTATCTAAAAATGTGTTTGGGTGAAAAAGGACTTCAAATGCAGTTTTTTCAAAAAAGAATGTGAAAAGTTTTGTTTGAATCTTTAAAAACAGAAAATACACTATCTTTCTGAAGCTGACATGTGTCACGAGTTAGGTCTCATAGTCAGACTGCTTTGACTATGGCTTATGAAACATTTCTCCAATTTATATTTGAGTGTTGTCAACAAAGTTCAGTTTGCTTGATAATAACATCCTTCTCATCTATATGAATACATGTATAAGACATGAGGGATAAAAAAGAAATAGTGACTCTATAAAAACATTCCTGTAAGTACCACTGTCATCTTTTGTGCACACACACTAACGTAGAATATATGCATCGTTACAAGTTTCAAAGAACATTAAGGTCTGACTTGAATCAATAAAAGATTTGCAAGTCCTGTTCAGAGGCATTCCTCAGTAACCAGCCACGATCAGATACAACAGGGAAAAGTTATTCAGGTGCCTGCTAGCACACATGCTGCAGAGATGGCAGCCCCAGTTCTGTGTATTCCCATCCCATTCCTGGTTTAAAACATAAAACTTGGGCATACTTTTAATGCAGTTTTTGAATGGAAGTTAGGTTTTCTTTAACTGAAAGTTAATAGAAAACCTTGGCATATTACTAGAGACATAATGAAATGGCAGCAGCTTTTCAACTATCTCATTGCAATTCTTCTCGAGCCCAATCCCTGAAGATTGCCCAAGTCTTCGTACAAGTTTCTTCTACTGGCAACAGAGCTGCAATCTTTTAAAAGTAATCACTGAGGTGAGATAATGCCTAATATTTTAATATATACACATCTGTCATAGCTTTAAAATAAAATAAACCTTATTTTTCCCTCAAAGTACTCCAAAAACTGATTGACAGAAAACCAGCCCTGTCCTGATGTCACCAAAGCTTGTAGAAAAGGTGCTCTTAATGCTGTCAAGAGCATGGAAAACACAGACTTTTGTTTACCTGAACAATCCAACACTTTTTTCCCCCCTCCTTTTTAACTGATGACTATTTCTCATTTTCACATAGGATTTTCTCCTAAGAGCTTCTTGTAGATGGAACAAACACAAAAAGAGGGTCTCATGATGCCAAGCACAACTCTGTTGCAGTCAGGCTCACAGGAGAGGCTAGTTAGTATACCCTCAGCAGTCTCCAGTTTGAGCTGTGCAGTTTGTCTTTGATGTTTGCACAAAAAATGAGGAAAATGGAGATATACAAATAGCAATATTGGATCAATCTGGAAGCCTGAGCTGAAGTTCCAGCAATAGCTCGATCTTGGAATAACTTAGCTAAGATGTTCACAAGATTCTTTTGAAAGTTACGTTTCCTCTGAGAGGTCCAAGTTAGTGTTCTAACTTAAGATCTGTAGTCCCTCTTCATTTGTATTTAAAGCCTCACTTTACTGAAAAAAGCTCCTAGTATCAGATTGTTTTCACAAGATTTAGGTCCAAAATGCAATAAATCAAATAGTCATTGCCAAAGCATGGCCATGTTCCGAACCATTTTACTTAGCAACCCACTGTAATGCCTTTTGAAAAGTATGTATATATGTCATATTTCCATTTCTTTTTATGTACATCATGCTGTTTTTCAACAACAGACAAAAAGCTGTTCTTCATAAAACTAGCTCTCAGTAACCACATTAGGAATGTATGAGACCAACAGCAATATATGTAACAGACCTATGAGTGTAAAAGGAAAAGCCACTAGAACCAGCTTTTCTGACTAAGCAACTTCTCTGAAAGTATGTATGAAGCACAAGGGACAGCAATAACAAAAACCTTGAACTAATGTCCAAGACCATCAAACAGAAAGAACTGTAGCTGTGTTTCTGGCTAGCTGCTGACTGGAGTTTCTGAATTCTCATATTTTTGGGCTGACTGTGGATAAGCACCATGCTTTGCATTCTTGGCAGATGCTAAAACTTGTATCTGCCTTCTAGCCTGAGAGTTAGCAAACTTCATCAAACCACATTTCAGCAGAGACAGATTCCTGGGTCTCTTCCCTTCCTGTACAAAATCATGTAACACTGATGTGGTAACTGCAGGTGACTACATGAGCAATTAACATCAGGCAGTTATTTGTATATATTTTAAATTATCTTTGAATACAATTGTGCAGTTGGGGAGGGCTGCAGGGAAGGAAGGAGAGACATGGCTAAATCTCTACAGATGACTGCTGGACAGCCTCACCTCTTGCATCTCAAGGATCAAGCCTTAGGAAGCTGGCCTTTGGTTTACAGACAAACACTGGTCATATGAATTTGAAGCTATCCTTTTAAAACATCATTTATATAACCTGCAGGCTGTCATACATATACTATTAAAAACATGGCTAACCCATTCCTTTCTAGAAATAAAATATAACAAACAAGCTTCATTGCAGAAATGGAGAAGGAAATCAGGACTCATTACACAGTTTAGTTAAGGACAAAGCTGGTTCCTCCTCAGTTCTGCAATTAGTGCCACAAATGAATTTATAGTGTACACCTCTAGTTACAAAGTTCCACTTGAATATGAACAGACACAGAAACCTCTTCCCTAATTTTCAAAAAGCCCATTAAAATAGCCTCCACACATGGCCACGCAGCCTCATGACAACACAATTTTTCATTTTTTTCCAATTTGCTGGAAACGCATCTATTTTTATTAGGAAATAGCCAGGCACCTGCCATTTTGTTTCCTGTCTTTATGTGTTGCTTCCCATCTACTGGTCTCCTGTTTTCCCAGAAAGTTTGGAGTTACTGTTCCTCCAGCTCTGTTCCACATATCCAGTAACTTGAGGCAAGAATAATGACTAGAGACAAGACCTTTGCTCCCTTGCCTTGAAAAGGCTCTCATAGGTCACTACCTGCCCAATAACCTTACCTGCATGCCGCAAGTTACATGACCATGAAGAAAGCTGTTGCCAAAGTGAGCACTGCCAGTCTCAGCTGAAGTTGTGCTGAAACTTCACTGGCATCGACACAATGCTCTGGACATCTTGTGTGTTAAATTATCAAGAAAAAAGAAATCAAGCCAAAAGCTAGTTAAATTGAGTTCCTCAAACACAGATCATATATTTTTTATCTTCTTATCT
Organism: Bucco capensis; assembly: GCA_013396975.1. NCBI lineage: Eukaryota > Metazoa > Chordata > Aves > Piciformes > Bucconidae > Bucco > Bucco capensis. Next base: position 958,970 of record VWZO01003279.1, read on the forward strand.
CTGCTTTAGCTCTCCATCTCAAAAGCAGAGACGATGTAGCCCCACTGCAAAAAACATACCATGAAAATAAATCCACTGATGTTTCTTAAAATCTTCTGATTGCCAGAGGAATGTTCACAATTACATTAATAATTCTGTACTCAGAGTAGGATTTGAATAGTAAGCAGTAAATCAGGCACAGAGCTTTGTAGGGAACGAGGAGGCAACAAAACATTCAACAGCTGTTTCTTAATTGAGCCCTGCTCATCCTATGTGCTGAACACAGCAAGGGTATAAGAAGAAAGTAAGGGAAAGCTCAAAAGTATGAATGTGATCACAGCTCCAAAGACCATATTATAATGCACAGGTATTGAAACTCCAACTAAAATCTGATGGGCTGATTTAAAAATATAGAAGTAGATAAATGCTGGACTCTGCATCTCAAATGTGTTTTCGTACTAAGTTTTTCTAAGATCAATGCCCAGCACAGGCAAGTATGTCATGTATTATTTACACTTAGTGTTTTGTGTATATACAGATGTGTAAAAGAAATCCAAACAGTCTTTCAACTCCAGGTATATAAATACACTTATCATTTGGAAGTCTGTGTATATCCCACTAAAAAAAGCACTGCAAATGATAGCTTTGCCTTGCAAAGCCAACAGATTATTTAGTGGAAGGCTTACTATAACACTGAATATGCTAACTTGAGGTAAACAAACCACAGAGACAGACTTAATTATCACTTCTTGTAAAATTACCCGTTTTGCTGTTTCAATCAGAGAAGCTGCTTCAGTCTTGCCCACTTGTTGCACCATTTTGTAAAACAAGCCATCTTGTTCTTGCAGCAAAATGTAAGGTTCACCATATTCTTTCAGTCTTCCTGCATCTAAAACCTGTTAAAGCAGCAGAAACCAACATATTAACATAAGAAATCAAAACCCAAATGTTGCAGACTAAAGCAAGAGGGGAAGGAATGTATGCACTTACAGTGCTAAGATGAAGTTTGTATCCTGAAAATGAAACGCATCCTCTTCAAACTAGCATAGCACTTTGTCAGTTTATAGACCTCTTATAAAATTTTTGAGTGCCCTACAGCCATTCCACCTATTGGAATCCAATGCAAAGTTATGCAGAATATGGAAATACAGTGTTTGTGAAGCCAACAAAGCAGATTATAAGATTCATTGTGTAAGAAAAAACGAAGAGGTCTAAAATAGGCTCTGAAGTAAACAGCTGTGGGTAAAAAACATGCAATAACCACCAAGACGGTTAAGGGAGAATAAGTAGGTCTTTTGGATTAGAGGAGGTGAATATGTAATTAAAGAAAATTAGGGTGTTGCTGAAAAGATAAACCATTTCTTGCATCAGTTTTTGCCAACTACTTATTAGAAAGACACTTACCCTGAACCTACTCTTTCTACATCAAAAACATGAGATATCACCAGGGACAGAGGTACCCAAAAGACAGGAAAGGAGAAAACAACAGAGAAATTAAAAAGGTATTAAGTCAGTAAGCCCCAGAGGATACACACAGTCAAAAATATCAGAAAAAAATAAGAATAAGCTGACTGAACCTCTAAGAAAACATTCTCATACTAATGACTATTTAAGGACTGCATGGTAGGAAATACCGCACTTACATTTTGAAAAATCTTGTGGGATTCATTCATGCACTATTTTGACTAGCACACATATTTTGAGATTAGACAGTAATTTAGTTAAATCAATAATTAAAATACAAGTAGAGGACACACAGATCACAGACAGAATTTGTTCCCCATAGTTTTTGCAAAAGTAAATTGTACGTCACAAATCTGATACAATTCTTAATGCATCAGAAGACAAACAAAGTAGAAATGGTTTATATGAGCTTCCAGAAAGGTATCTGGTGTAACTCAATAGCTGTGCTACAAGGCACAAAAATTTTTCAAGACTCTGGGCAGAAAACAGAGATTAGAAATGAAAAGTGCGTTTTGCTTTGCTGAAAGGTGCACAGATAGGAACTGGTGGGAACCACATCATTCTGGTGTATGTGGTAGCTACCGATGTGTTATTCACCAGAAAAAGGAGTTATCAGAGAAGTGACAAACCTGTAAATACACAAAAATGTGCAGGTAAGTCTAGAGCAGAGGAGATTCAGATACACCTAAGCTAACCTAAAAGAATCAGAAACACAATAGCTGGAAAAAGTCAATATTGACAAACGCAATGCACTCAAATACTTCACTGGCTTATAAATTAATGGTGTTGACTCAAGAAAAAGATTTGGTATAACAACTTCAGTACTTTAGTCCATGCGTAGGAGAAGTGAAGTTAAAAAAAGAGAAAGAATTTACGTGAGAAAACAAAGTAATTCAGAGAACACTTTTGTTCTTATATACATAAAAAAACTGAATACATATGGCATACTACTGAAAAAGATATTGCCACAACAGAGGGACTTCAAGGACTTATAACCCAAACCATAACTGTGGTGTAAATACTTGTAAAAAAAAAAATAATCTAAAAAACTGGAGCTGTTGATTTCAGGAAAGAAATGAATAAAAAATATGATGAGAACACCTTCCAAAATAACAAAAATAGTTTGCAAACTTCTGTTTGAAAGAAGAAACTCCAATAATCTTTGAGACAAATTAAAAGTCCTGTAAGGAAACTTCAAAAGTGAACTTCGCTTATGCAACTCCTTAAAGCAAAACATCCTGATGGCCAAGAGCTCTGCAGATCTGCAAGTAGTCTGGGCCCCTGCTAATGACAAAACCCACAGGGCAGTAGGACAGCTGAGCTGATCTCTTTTCCTTCACGGGTGTGAAAACTGTGCACTGCCAAGATCACTGATAACCTGTTTGACACCAGAGACCCAGCACCAGGGGAACGGCCCCGCTCCTTTGCTTCAACTTCTGTTAAGTACATGGCATTTGAACGTAAAATAACTCAGCCAACGATAGCAGCAAAACTACATCTAATTTTATAAACTGTATGCACAGAAACATACAAAAAAATTACTTGCTATTTTCAAAAGCTCATATCATCTCAGAGCACCCAGCTTATACTATGATTTTCCTTTGCAAACGATTTCCAGCACTGTTTGGTGTATAGATGAAGAAAGTGCTCCTGGAAAAATTTTAACATATTTGTAATACTGCATAGTGTAATATATAGTCATTTAAAGGTATACCTGTGCACACTGATTTTTCAGTGTGCTTAGTCCTATCCCATTTAACCTGCATATTGAAGGACTAATTACAAATATCACAGTGTTCTATACACTGCAGTATACATCACAGTTAAGGATAGCTCCCTTAAAAACACAATACATTAATTTGTCATATACAGTTCAACATAATAATTAAATTGGGGTGCCACAGCATAGGACATCTCTGGTGCCTTGAATAAGTACAGTTTTTTCAGCATAGCACTAGATTATGTAACAACTCCTTAAGAAAGAAAACAAAAAGCATCTTCATTAAACGTGTCTCTCACAAATGAAGAACTACAATAGAAAAGCAGAGGGTTTTTTAACATTTGTATTACTGCAGTATTAAAGTTTTAACATTTGAAACAACCAGAAAATGTGGGGAAAAAAGGAAAAATTTATTCTTCCTTGACAAATTTTAAATATCCAAGTCCAGAAAATTTAAGAGATAGAGCGAGTGACTTGTGTCTAGAAAAATCCCATTCACATTTTAAACAAAGCATTAATCTATTCATACCCTTTTGGGGGGAATAAAAACAAACTTTTATTATGAAAATAGACAGAACAAACATAGGGAAAACAAGCCCTGTTACTTTTTCTAAGAATTGGAAATGAAGAATAAAGAATGAATCTGAACAGACTGTATCATTCCTACAAGTCCCTAATACTCTATAAACCCTATTCACTAAGAATAAAAACTTTTCTACTAACTGCTGTCATCTATGAGACAATGGAGAAAATTCAAGCTGATTTACTTGGCAGTTATACATTTATATGTTTATGCATTTATTTAAAAGTGCTTAGACAAAGAGATAGGTTACTCTTCTTTGAAGAAAGAGTGCTGATAAAATTTAAATAAATAAATAGGTACTTTGGCTGAGGCTTTGCATATTCCTACTCACTGACTAAAAGCCAAATTAAAATCATTAGGACTTCAAAAAGCCAGCTAATCATTCAGGAAAGTTGGAATCTGGTGTTTACCAGCCACATATTTTCTGATCAGCTTACATGCAACGCTTATGACTGTACAATAGGACTGAATTGAACCTAGATGCATTCCAAGGCAGTTCTACCAGTGAAACTTGCTATAGAAAAGCCAGAGAAGGTTGTAGCTGGCAAAATCAGATTGGCAGGGTGATTATGAAGGACACATGCAGGAATACAGGACTCTGAATCGGACTGGGATTTTATTACAGACTTTAAGACATATTAAGAGACGGGGTTTTGGACAAATCATTCAACTGTTCAGCTCCTCAGCCTGACTCTTTGTAAAATACGCTAAATAAAGACTCAGAATCATTCTGTGAGAGTTAACTGCCTGTGAAATACTAAGACAGTCCAAAGTAAAATAAAAACAAACACAAAAAAGCTATATAAACCCAAAGTACTCAGACATAAACCAGAGCTAGATTATCCACTGTCCTGCACTGGCAGCTTCTTTTACCTTGTCTGCATTGTCCTTGCTTATTTCCTTATGACTTAAAACAGGATTTTATCAAGTGGAAGAGTAACTCCAACAGTACAAAACTAACAAAATTGGCTGCTGGTGATCACACAAAAGAAAGCATGCAGGAAAATTCTTATTCAATAACATTTTCTCATGTCCTTGTGTAAGGTAAAACTGCTCTTTATTTATAGTTATTCAAATTGTCCTCACTCAAGCAGCACTTTTTAGACATCTTAAGTTCAAATGGGGCTCAAATTCTATATTCTTCTTGAGTAAAATCCTCTCATGCCACCCAATTCCATCTAATATTTCATTCTGGCTGAATAGTCTGGTGCAGTGACTGCTCATCCCAGTTATGGTTGGGTTTTTTTTTTCAGAAGGATAAGCACCACACTGGGTAGAGGGCAACACACTTTTGAGTAGCACTTCGTTTGACAGAGGCACAGAATAACATAGCAAGGGCGAGATTAAAAAACATGGCAGGGAAGGACAGAGAAAGAGAAAATAAGCATCTGAATGTCTGACCTGCAAAGGCAACCATGAAAATGGAGTACTGGCCATTTAAATGTGTTAACTGTACCTAGCACAGGACTATTTGTCTATGCCACAAAAATGTTGCTGGATTAAATCTGTATCAGATTTGGCAACTACAAAATAGTTGGCCATTTTGCCTCATCTGTACGCTACCAGGGTATCTACCTCCACTTTGCTTAGGCCCCCCCCCAAAAAAACTCAAAACTTTACAGTATTTCCATTCCATAGCCTCATAGCTTAATCTATGAACCATGACAAAAAAAAAAAAAAGAGGGAAGACAAAAGAAAAACATACAGTGGTGATCTATTTCACTAAGAAAAGAGAGAAATGAGACAACAAATGATGAGGGTACTACATCAAGGCAGTTCAGTTCCTAGCAGAACCAGGAGAGCACCTTTTCACCCTGATTCCTGCAACCAATCTATATTGTTCTGTTGCACAGGATTTTGGAAAAACAAACATTCATTTTATAAGTGAATTTAAAATCTTCTTTATGGATTAATGTAAGTTTCATCAGCCACAGAAAAAGAAAAAAACATGGACTCAATGCTGTAATAAATACCATATACTTATGGCTATCCATAGACACAAAAAGAAAGTTTTAAATCCTGCATTTTCTAACTTTCAGCAACAAAAGCAGACAATCAAGAGAACAATAGTTATAAAACATTCTGAGAAAAAAATCAACAGTCCAAGGTTGGAAGTGTTCAGCAACAGAGGAGGGGGTTTGGAAATTTATTTCAATTATTGAGGAATGACTAGTATTCCTATTCACGTTCATCTTCACCATAAAGCCAGAGGGGAAAAGGGACATTTAAGAGTTGATCATAAATATTTTTATTTCCTATTCAAAAGGAAAATAATTCAAGCAAATTATCTCCTAGGGAATACATCTGATTTAATTTAGACTTAGAGAAGACATCACCAAACAACAAAATTATTAAAAGTTCAAAACTCTGCTAGGAGTACAATTTTGAACAATGTTTTTCCTCAGAGAGCATATACATCAAGATGATTTTCAATAAAGTCCTGGGAAGAGGAGAATATTCAGGAGATGCTTCTGGTTGCATCATATTGTAAGAAATATATTTATTTAAGACAGTACATAGCTTTGTGAGAAAGAGTCAACAGCCTATGCTCCAGTTGGCATTAAGTTCAGATTCATGCATGTTCTGTCTATTCCATCTCATCATGGTTTGTTAAAACAGATCAGAAACATGTACATACTTCTCTGAAGAATCATTTACAAATACTAACCTATCTGAACAGGTTTGCAAACATCAAGAACATGGAGAAGGCTGCAAATATAACTCAGGAAGCATTTTAAAGGTGTGGGGTTTTTTTCTTTTTAAGGTGTTTTTTTATTCTCCCTCTCCTTTTTTGTTACTTTTTTTTATTTTTGGTGGTGGAGCACTCTTTGGATGTCTTTTGTCTTTTTATTTTGAGGGCTTTTTAGTCTTCATGTTTAATCTGGGCATTCCCCAAGCTCCTTCAAGGTTCCCATACAAATTATTCTACCAGTAAGTCCAGACAAATTTGGTGTCAAAATAATGTCTATATCATATATCGTGTGTACAAACAAAGCACAGTACACTTGGGCATTTACCTTCTAATAATCTGAATTACTATTTTCAGACTTTCCAAATATTTCACCTGAGCAGAGCTTAACTTTGCTGTAACAATGCCAAATCTGCCACTGGTCGCTGGGATGTGACATGTAATCCCCGCCCATGTTCTCCTGCTTCATTGAAAAGGAAACTTCAGACATTTTGTTCTGTAACCAAAAATAGTGGATCTCCTTAAACTGAAATTATTCTTGAACTATAGCATGGGGGAAAATGAGCATGTGATGCTGCCTGGTAAATTGTTCCACATTTGAGTTACCTTTACTTTTCTTGAAGAGGCTTAAAAATCTACCTTTTTCCCTCCATCTGATGGGCATGCCACTGTAAGACAGCTGAAATGTTGGGGGCAAAAATAGGAGTTATCTATGTAATAATGAGTTTTATTCTACTGATAATCATTTGATATTAACTCCTGTATGTTGTTGGAATAAAGAAGCCTGTTAACCAGTCACTGCAGGTATTTCTTGTATTGTTCAGTTTCCTCACCTCAAAATATCTGATATATCAACGCAAGTTCAACCTTTCCCCCATGCCAGCTCTTACCAACAGCTATACATGTTGTCAAAACTCTCCCTTGGTCAATCAGTAATGACTATTTCCATCACTGTAAAGCCACATTTCTCAATCAGGATTGCAGAATGGTTAAAATGTGGCCCTGAAGTGATAGCAGATATACTTAAGCTCAAGAAATCCCACTCTTTAATAAGGCTTTTGAGGGTCTTCGAAAGTTAGATAAGCTACAAGGATATTACACTTCGAGAGGTTAAGGAATATTGTTGCAGATGACTGGCCATGTCTCTTGGGTTTATCAGTTTCTGATGACAACAAACTTGCGGCTCAGCTGCCTTGCACAGTTTTACCTTATCAGAAACTCTCTGCTCAAAGCATCAGCCACCAGCATGTCCTGTACTAATAGTAATATAGTATTTCAGAGAGAGTAAAAAACCTCTTTCTTTAATGTGTTAGTATTTCTAGTATGGTCTGGATTCTATTTTGTCTTTGAAGAAACACAATCTGACCATCCTGTCCACATACTGATGGAATCACATTCACAGAAAAAATGTCTGATGGAATGAGAGATCTAGGTTCATCAAACATTGGCTTCACTTCCTGCAGTAACTGAAATCCAGCTCCTCATCCGAATACTCTCAGTTGAAGTACTACCTCAATATTCAGTTGGGTTTTTTTAGGCAAAAGAATCTTTTTGGGCAGCATGCTTGAAATGGGATCAACTTTTAAGAACTCAAAGATGCCAATATTATGGAAAGATGTGGCTTAAAACTGGCCAAGAGAATCAACAATTCTAGTACCTTTTCAAGCTCGTTGGGATTTCGACTCCTTTTAGAGACAGCTGAGCCAGGTGTGACATTTACAACTGTCGGACACTTGCTATATGACCATGGCACATAGCCCAGTATTTTATGCAAAATCTGGCCTAAACACCAAAGTAATATCTTCTCTTAATGGTAAGGATGTATAAGTTACTCATTTTTGAAAACAATGTGTTCACTGTTTATTGAAATCAACCACTAAACTCCAAGAAAGGACATGGAAGGATCTTATTTTCCCTTATGATTTACTAAACATCAACTCAATTTCAAAATATCCAGGAATAGTGGAAATTGCCTTTGTTTAGATTCAAAACAAAACTGATCATTTCTGAAAAAATGCTCAGCTCTCCCAGAAACTCTGTAAGTCTTGAGTTACCAAATTAAAGAAGAAACCCAATGGTTCTCGGACCCTTTGCCTTCCATAAGTTGGCCAGATGGACTCCAACACAGGGAAGAGTCAAGCAAATAGGCTGGCATTAATCACACAAAACACCTGACAGAATTGCTTAAAAAACTCTGAAATGCATCATCAGTCCTCAGTTAACTGTTGAGATCTTTCCTAAGTTTTCACATTTGATTGTTTGGATCCTGAAAATCTGGACATTTCGTCAATTTACCAGTTACCTTAAAGAACACATGTATACAAGCAATGTTTCTGCCGCGTACATACTGATCCTGATGTTCAGCTGTGCTATACTGACACTGACATTCAGGTGTGCTGAGACACAGTGTTTTTTCACCTCCCCTCTGCAAGGCATCTCACATCCACATTAATTCCTACCTTCTGCTCCATGCAGGCTCCCTTTTCTGAGTATTCTTTATATACTTATCTTCACATTTCTTTACCCAAGGGACTTTGGTCCTACAGTACAGTTGAAAGTTTTACACTGAATATAAAGAATAAATATAGTTCTAATATTCCCTAGTCTACAGTTTCAAGCCAGAAGCTTAGTCAAAAAAAAAAGGAGCTAGATTAGTTTGTTCCTTCTGAGTAATGACACCAGGTCCACAAATATGAATGTAGAACTTTAATGTGAATTACAGGATTCAGATCCACAAGGTACTTAAACGTTTCTATGAAGAATTAGGTGCCAGAATATCCTTGGAGACCTGATTCCTAGTTTTGAAAATCTGGCTTTCATCCAAGCTACTATAATCCATTAAGCCCTGTTTATATTCTTTTAACAGAACAGACTTCAATAGCACAAATATAATGGTCCAATAATACTTCACCACACTCCAGATACTGGGCTAATATAAGGTCAAAACCCCTTTCAGCTCTCTGTTACAGAACAAAAAAAATTTACCCATTTTATACCCTTGCAGTTTACCGACTTTATAGAGTTTTCAAGGACTGAACAACAGCTCTGAATGCAGCCTTAATTTCTTCTACTTTTCACAAAGTTTCATGTTTTACCATCTCAGGCCCCTGTAAGATTTATGGTCCTGCCAACTGACCTTTGTTAGGCATTATATGCGCTTGAGGGCCTGACAGGTATCTGACAGCAGATAGCTCTCCACCAAAGAAACAGTCCTACATATACACACTTAAGTGTTGCCACACTAATGGCAATATGCAGTTTTCATAAAGAACTGTTCTACAACTAGGACTGCACATTTTTGTATATTATGACTTAAGTACCCCTCCAAGCAGAATGTCTAAGATTACACATCATTTTCCAGCAGGGATAGTTAAATAAGTGGCAAAAAGGCCACCAGAGCCAACAGACCACAGCATTTATGGCTTTAACTCAGTATTTCTAACTTAAGTGTACCACCACTGCCTTCCTATGCTCTCCGTATCTCCATCTGAAACTGGGGCACTGCAGCAAAAGCTCACATGAAAGTATCAGCAGGGCAGCTGGGGCTTCCTTGCTCCTACTTCTCACTGGGCTACAGATTCAGGCTCCCTCATGCTTATTCTCCCTCTAGCTCAACAACTCTTGCCTTTCTGGCAGAACAATGCTTCAAAAGCCTGAGTGGAGACTGGTATCAATCAGACTGTCCTGCGTATACTGACTGGTAAGCATGGCATCTTCCTGGGAATGGGGAGCATTGCATCCAGACCTCCTCAGATAGAGGACAAGGTAGAGCAGATTTCTGCACTTCCTGGAAGCAAGCTGTCATCCCCATGCTAAGGAGGGGCAGCATTGCCATCCTATCACGTTCTCTTAGGTATCTACTAACACCATTGCTTCATCTCCAGCTGGATGGATGAAGGATACCTATGTGCAATACCAGGTCCATTACCAGAAATCCAGAGACAAGTGCTCAGATCTTATCTACTGCATAGAATTTTCTGTAGATGACTCCTTTTTCACCATGAAAAGAGCCTGTATCTCTCTCCAGAGTTTCTCCTTTGCTTTCAAGTTGTTTACATCTGCTCTTGGTGGACTGATTGCCCTGCTGAGGGTAGATGTCTGTAATGCATAAAAACACAGTGCCCGATTTAGATCCAGATATTCTACCATGGTATATGTAATGTCAGAAAAATAAGAACAACTGAATGAGGGAGGCTTACCAGGAAGTTGTGAGAACTCACTTTCTACACGACCATAAAAACAACTCGAGTCTAGGTGTGAAGTACATTGTATGGTTACCCTGAATATTAGTCATTTCAGAATGTAACCACAACAGGTTTTCCCATAAATAAATCAAATCTCTTCCCACGATTCTCTTAATCAAAAACTTCCTATTTGAATGACAGTTTTTAATTACTAGATCAAGTTCTGCTCGCAGAGTTTCCATTTCAAAGAAGTACTGCATTGATAGGAAAAATCTCAATGTAGAAACATCCTCTTCATTGGAAAATGAGCAAGTTTTGACTACTCTGGCTTTCCTATAGAGAGACTACAGCACAGCAATATATATATAATAAACAACTGCATCAGGCTCTTATCAGATGCATGTACTTCATTTGCTACAGAACCACTACGTCCCTGGGTGAGCCTCATTTTTTCGTACACTTCTGTTTTCCCTCCGTAAAAAAACAGCTTCTAAAAAGCATTTCTCAACCTGGAGAAAGATGCAGAGAGGAGGATGTAATGGGGATTTTACAAGACCCCACTGGAAGTCTTGGGACTGCTGCCTATTGGCTGCCCCAGGCTGCTCCTGGCTGGGTTTGGTGAGCCATAGATAGAATTTATATAGCAGGCCCTCACTCTCTAAGGTGAGGACAGGACAGGGAAGCAGCTGTTGTCATGGTGGGGAAGCCATGTGGAATGGGGGGGCCAGTGGAGCAAGTCTGAGCTGAGCTTCTGCCAGGAAGAGGCACTTATCCCCTCCTCCCCTTCTGCTAGGGAGCAGGGTCACTGCCTGTGCCAAAGAGCTACAATGGGTACTGCTAGCACCTGGCAGGAGGAATGACAACTTGGGTTCTCAAACTAATGACGAAAAAGGAATGAGAAAATGCTCTGTGAGACTCTGGAGCAGCACAGGGGGGAAGTTTGAAAACCACTGGATTAGAATTTTATGGTAGTATTATTTGATGGTCTGACATAGCAAGTCTTTCCAACTTTGGTTCCAAAGATTGTATGGATACTTCCCTATCTCACACAGGTGTTTGAAGTTTAATTAATTAATGTTTGTAAAGTGCTTACAGTTTCCAGATGAAAGGTTCTATGCAAGTGCAATGTAGTATTACTCACTGAGGTGATTGGGTTAGAGAGTATCACGTTACACAATACAGCTCTTCCCTCAATGATTTGAAGCGTTTGAAGTCTGATAAAATGTGTTTATCACTAAGATACATATAATGGAAATACTCTTAAGGCGTGACCTGGATTATGAAACCAGAGGTATGGTTTTGGGAATGGGACAAACGAGAATTCAAACAACTCCTGAGGCCAGATTTGTCTACAGTTGTATAATACATATTCTGTTCTTTTTTTTTCCCCTCTTCCAGCAGCCTTTTCTTCTTTCTAAATAGAACTGGTTATTACAATGGCTGTGAGCAGATACCCAACAGTTCACGTTCAGTTCCTATTTCCATACTCATCCAACTTGACATTTTCTCATGACTTTCTTAAAATTATTTTCTGTTCTATTTTTTTCTGTTTAATGTTTTGATTAATACTAAAGCTGAACATTTACATTCTCCTTTAACCAGTAATTAAATTGAATTAAATCAAAAGTTTGTGGACAACGCCTAACTGGAGACTGCAGTCAATATGCTTCAGACAGGGTTGACACTCAAAGCTATTTAGATCTAGACAGGCCAAAGGAATAGGTCATCACAAACTTCACGACACTCAATAATGACAAAGTCCTGAATCTGGAATAGACTGACTCTCTCCACCATATCAGTTGAGGAGCTGTGCTGGAAAGCATGTGGGGTTCCAGAGTTCCGTAAGTTAAAAAGAAGTCAAGCAGTGCGCTGTGGGTATCAACAGGAATGCAGATCAAGGGAATTGCTTTATTTCAGTGCTCATCATAGAGCAACCAGTTTTGACCTTTCAGTACAAGAAAGATGAGGGTAAATTGGAGCAAGTTCAAAATAGGGTCACCAGGATGGAGTCCTTGACCTATGAGAAAAGGCTGAGAGTTGAGCTTGTTCACTCTAGAGAACAGATGGCTTAACAGTAATGTTTTCTCAGTAACAAGGAAGTTACTGACAATACAGAAGAAGGCTTTTGTGAAATACATAATGGGAAAACAAAAAATTGCCATAAACTGAAGGAAAGCTTCAACTGGATATAAGGAAATAAAGATTTCATGGAATATAATTAAGCATCAGGGCAGGCTGTGCAGAGAGATTGTGGAATCTCCATCTTGCAAGGTTTTCAAGATCTAACTGGAAAAGGCCCTGAGCAACCCAATCTGAAATTAGTGCTGACTCTGCTTTCAGCAGGAGGTCAGACTAGTGACCTCCTGAGGTTCCTTTCAGTCTGATTCAATGGGAATGGAGGGAAACCCTATTTTATGCTCAGATTATATGTACTTGTTCAGAACTTGGCTTGGATTTCTGTGATAGAGTTGAGAAAGTTGAACAAGTTTGCTCAAAATTTATTTGAATAATAACTTCACCCATTATCTGTCAAAAGACAATTGTCAATATTCCAACTGCCAGGTTCCATCTTTGTTGTTCTTCCCTCATTTTCTAACAAATTTACCATGCTAGCAAACAACAGAGATTTGGGATAGCTTATAAATTAGACATTATTGAACCTAGAGGTTTCAGTTAAAGGAGAAATAAACCCAGGTGTTTTAATACCTGGTGATATAAGAACAATGCACTTCCGTTTGTGCATTTTTACTACTAAGAATCCGCATCAAGTTAAATGTGTGAACTACTAAAACACATTGACTAACAAAATTTTAAAATACCCTGAAAGCTTTCTCTAGCTGAGTCTTCTCAATTTTTGTGATATACAAGTAAACATTCCATGAATCCTCTTTTTATTGTTAATAGCACTCACTAATAGTTAGTATTCCAGAGGGACATTCTTTTTCCTTGCATTTTTAACACACATTTTTCTTATTCTTCCAAAATTCTGCTATACTCCCACTACGAGTTACATGCCTGAGTAAACTAAGTAATTAAAAGTGTAACAAAAGCACACCTGTCATAGCTCTAATCATTCTAAATATGCAATCATATTTCTGATTTGTCTGGAAATAGTATCAATAACTGAATAAGGATGTCAAGAGAACAGGTTTGTCAAGAAATCCCATGTCAGTTTCCTCCTTTTTTCTGTCCTATGCTTCTCCCTCTCCTCTCTCCCCCCAAAACTATAGAAATCTGAAAGATCAAAATGGAGCAATGCGAAAAGATGAAATATATTTAAGAGTTACTACTGGCTGCAGACTCAAAAGCACATCATCTTGCAAATCTGTTCCTCAATACTCTAAATAGGTCAAAGGTATTCAGAGAAGATGGTATTATTAATCACAGACTTAACATCTTAACAGTAGCTGAACTGAAACAACATAAGGTTAAGAATACTGTATACACTCTCAAAATGTAGTAGAGTAGCTATGTAGTTAGTAATAATACTCAACAATTTGGGGAGAAAGGCAATTTCTATGTTTTGTTCCAATGATTTTTGGCCAAAAAAAAGGAAATAAAACATCTAATTTTCATTACAACTGCATGACATTAAAGGTAAAACTAAGAAAACATCTTCATGGAACGTGCAACCAAAACCCACAGAAACCCATTTGGACAGCTAACGAACTCATACAGCTATTAATTAGGTCATAGTTGTTTCCTCACAAATCTTTTGTTCACTTCAGTTATAGAAAACACCAACATATTCATTAGACCCATGGGGAGGTATTCACCAGTGAAGAAAATATTTATTTACTATATACTAAATGCTTGCAATTGACTACTTATGGCAGTTCTGCTGGTTTCTCTCTTTGTAAGGAAACTATAATCACTCAGTTCACAATCTATTCTGCTCCTCAGAACACCACTTACCTCTAGTAGATCCTATCATTTCATTTCAGGCATCTATTGTAACTCAATCACAGATTTTAAAATATTTTAAGCATCCATTAAAAAAACATAACACATTAAGAGAATTGACATGCTTCATTTTCACAACACAAAAGTTGAACATATTTTTTTTAAGGCTAACACCAAGAGGTAAAGGGTAATTTCTGCTTGAAGCCCAGTTAAATCTGAGTTCCACTCATGAACATGGTTTGCCTGCTACATCAGTTACCCCATTAACTGGGGGTGAAGAAAAGTTTTGAAAAGGGCTTCTGTTCCTACTGCAGAAAACTGCAAAACTGTAGGCTGTTCAAAGACACAAACCAGCCCCATTTCCTGAGAGCCTAGGGAAGACTACTGCCTTCATGAAAATAATGAGGAAGTATTGTCTAATTTCTATTCATGTGCAATGTACCATGGGGCAGGCAAGATGGCTGAGAGGGTACTTCACAGTGGCAGAGTAAATAAAAAAATGGCAGATGCTGCACGATTGGTAGTGCTTCATCTTTTCTGTTTGAACCTTGCTTTAGAAAGCTGGCCATCCTCATTAACTCACCAGTCTAGTTCCACTTCTCCCACCACCACCCTTGCCCCAGGGGAGGTACCTCCATGTCTCCTGCCCCAGAACATCAACCACTTCCTCCTCACAGATCCCACACCACTAACTATTGTTACTGTCTCCCTCAGCCCACTGAGACTGAATTAATAAGCCTGACTGAATCCAGCTGACTTGTCCAGAGCCTGCTGGGTGTGTCTTTACAGGTTCCTACTGCTGGCAAAGTATTTGCTCAGATCTGCTTCTGCACATCACCTGCAATAGGTTCATGCCTTGCAGGTTGGAAACCACAGGGCCAGACAATGTAAGAAGTCTTTCCAGGTCATTACTTCTAAAGGTTTATGAGTCGCCAACCACACTCACTAGGATAACTAGGATAAGTCTAGAGTATGACTTAAGCCTCTGCCCACTTTTGCATCAAGATTAAGAAAGAGTCAACAACGTTATTGTTCTTTAAGAAAAAAACTTAAGCGGTTAACTGTCTTACCATAATCCTGTCGCTGTCAATGATGGTGTTCAAGCGGTGTGCAATGGTCAGCACTGTGCAGTGAGCAAACTTTTCACGGATCGTCTTTTGAATGAACTCATCTGTTCTGAAACACAGCAAGAGGAAGGAAGACAAAAATAAGATGTCTGCAGGGATAACTGAAAGACAGGCAGGTTTTATAATTTCATCAAACATGACTGCATAGCAGGAAATATGAAGTCATTACACTGCTTTTTCCTCTCTCGTTTAAATATTAGACAACTTGGAGGCATATCATGAAACATACTTTAAAATCTATCCCCCTAATATTTGAGTAAAAGAAAGTTTTCTCTCGCAAGTAGAGCAATAGCTTTTCTTTCAGGAGACTAATTTCCCAGATGTTGATTACAGAAAGGAAAATTCTGTAGAGTCAGATATTCCTACAGATGCCTACACCAAAAAAAGAGTATTTGTTATTTTCCTTCAAGCTTTAGTTTGCACAGGAAGTGAAGAAAAGTTGGTGAAAGTAAATAACCTTTCATTACAAATCAACTGAAGAACAAACACACAAGATTTCAACTGCAAAAGGGGATTATACAAAGGAGGTGATTGGTAAACTAAACTAGGACTGAAGTAGCTCAAAGACGTGAATATAGAAAAAAGAAAACGTGGCATATTCCGTAAATCAAAAGTGTTAACTGGAACATACAACACAAGAAAAGGGATTAAAGCTTTCAAGTTAAGAGCTGCAACCCACTATATGAATTAACCACCTAACTATGCAAGAAAAGCACTGACACCAACTAACTTAGAGCATACCAGTCAGGCTTAAATGGGCAAACCTACACAGTCCTCTCTTTAGTCAATGTAATGGGAAAAGCATGGCTGGAAGGTGAATTAGGCAGCCACCAGTTGATGAATGCCCTCTAGAGGCACCTGACAGCCCACACTGCATAGAAAGCTTTGCCTCCCAACCTGGGCACAAAGCCAGGCCATGTGGACACTCATATAATGCCCATCACACTTCAAAAAAAATGGATGAGTGGTGACAATGCAGAAAAAGGTACAGAAACTAAAATTCTCATTCAAGACAGAAAACAAAACACAAAAAAGAATCTCTAGCCTGGAAGTCAGACACTTGACAGCATGGGTCTCATTTCCAGGATTTCTATTAAAAATGAAATTGTACTTTAATATATAACTGAATAAAAATAAATGCTGTAGGTAGGGTTAAAATAAGACAAAGGAGATATCTAGATAAACTGGCATATTTAGGAAGCCACACAGGCTTCGACCAGTTGCTTCCAAAACCTTAATTCTTCAAATTGTAAAAAGTAACTAGAAAATCAAGTAAAATACAACAAAGATTCATGCAACATGTCTTCCTCTGACAATTTTTTTTTGACAGAAATAGTACTCTACATTGAACGTGTATGCACCTGATAAGTT
Organism: Bucco capensis; assembly: GCA_013396975.1. Taxonomy (NCBI): domain Eukaryota; kingdom Metazoa; phylum Chordata; class Aves; order Piciformes; family Bucconidae; genus Bucco; species Bucco capensis. Next base: position 975,990 of record VWZO01003279.1, read on the forward strand.
TTTGGTATCACTTCATGAATAAAGCAAAAGGAATTTTTCTGCCACCATGTCAGAAGGTACTAACAATAAAAAGTGGACAAAGACAACTTTGGAAGAACACCATTACTTGGAGGAATGGAGTAATCAGTTTTCACAGAGAACGCACAATCTCATGTTCTGAAGGAGTGAATGTAACTTCTGTTGCAAACTACATTTAAGCAATCAGTATGACAAAGAAATAAACAAATCCGTGCTGATGACAGGACGAATCATCAGAGAGAAGGAAGACATAAACAGTTAAGTAAGATATATGCTGACTGTCCACCTGGGGACAGAACTATTTAAGCTCTATGAGCTTAAAAGAATCAGGTTCTGGACCACAGTCTGAGAAGACATGGTCCTTCTACTTCCTAATGAAAGCTAAAATGCATGTTGAGAAGGTGGTGTTCCTCAACTCCTTTCGAACCAAGGCCAGCGTGCAATCAGGAAATGAGAGAGTTGGAGAAGTCAGGACAGAGCGAGGCTCTTTAGTGCTTTGTGTTAACAGTCTCACAGCCCCACATGACAGCAATACTAGTGCTTTCACCCCAGTGTTAAAGCATGTATCTTTTTTTACTATCTTCTCAGCAATGCCTCAATGACCTCACTCTTACTTTCAAAAGAAAAAAAAATCAGGGCTGCACATAAAAACACTCATAAGGGAAGAGGCTTACATAAACAGAAGGATGAATTCTCTGCTATGGTTAGAACAGTGAAAGAGAAACAAAGGGTTTAGTATTCCCTAGAATTATGTAAAGAAAGCCTTCCTGCAGAGCTACTATGAAGCACAGAGAATCATAGCTTGCTTAGGAATTTTGAAAACTACTTTTTCAGTGGCTCGAAATTATTTATAACTCTCAGGTTATTCCTACTTTATCTCAGGAGAATGCCTCATCCTTGAACATCCCTGTCCTCTGTATTCATATATTGTATCTTCCTTTACTACATGCATTCCTTATAGCACCACCTCTTCTTACAACAAAAATCATTTCTCATTCTTCAATAGATACTATCAAACTATTATCTTAAACAGGTACTTCTTGAATATAAGCTTATCCCTAATAAGAAACTGCTGGCCCAATTGTGGGTGTGACAGTGTTCTAAAATGAGACTACAAAGTAACCAGAGACCTAATAGCTCCATTTCCAAATATCACAGTATGAAATCTCATGCAGACATGTCTGCTGGTAGGGACTCAAACAGATCCTCTCTAACGTACTCTTGGAATATAGTATTTGGAGCAGCAGGCAGTAAAGCACCATCAGTAACCTCCAGGAGAATCTCAGGAAGAAGACAGGAAAGGCAAGAAAATCTAAAAGACTAAGAAAAGGATCTGTGTACAGAATTACGTGCTGACAGAGTGTAGAGACTGTATCTCACATCAATTAGAGCTGACTACCCTCTAGAAAAGCATCAAAGGAAGTTCCATTTCTGTCCTTTTTTCAGGGCATAAATGGACCCTCTGTGGTGCCTATCCATGCTGAAAAAGTTGTCAAGCAAGTCCTAAGTGATTCCATCACCCACCTCAGTGGATCAAAACCCATCATCTTTCAGGCATGTTAGAAACCTGAATACCAAAACCAGAGCTGCTGGATTACAAAAGCTCAGCCATAATCTGATTATATGAAAATGAGAACCACAATACTCCCCAGTGCAAGGAACAATACAATAAGAATACAACATGGTGGTATAGCTGTCCTTACTAGCACCACAGTTTGAGGATCTAACACCAAGCTTCACAGTAACCCAAGATCTGGTGTAATCTGACTACCTGAATTAGTTGACTGTGTAAAAAGAAAACTATCTCAAGAGCAAGAATAAATATGATCTGAATGAGAAGCAACCATGAAATGCTGAAATGAACACCAGAGAAGTCATTATCTTCAGTCTAATGTCCTCCTGGGATTGTCCTGGAAGCATCTTCTCACACTACACAAATCCTGAGTGGCTTTAGATAATTTCTCAAAAAAAGAAACAGTTACAGATAGCAATTAGATGTTAATGAAAGGTTAAACTCTACAAGGTTAAGCTGACTAAGGAATTGAACTATGTGCGATGGATTTTTTCAACAAGACTCAATGAACAAAACCAATGTAAAAATGTGGCAGTGGACTGGTCCCAAGAAGTTTTGTCCTCTCTAAGCAAATTAATGCATAATACTGTAGTCAGTGTACAGAAAGCTTATTAAGTTCAATTTATTCAGTATGCAAATAAAAAAAATCTGTTACTAAGGATATTGTTTCTAGATACTACCAAAGCAACTACAGAAAGATTTTCAGCTCTTCTGGTCCAGATTTCATACAACTTCCCAAAATGGTACAGCTGCTTTAAAATGACTCCATTCTTCAGGGTGAGAATGCTGGCTTCAGGACCAAAAAGATAAGATCAAATTAAATGTCTGTCAGTCACATAAAACATGCAAATAGTCTGATTAAGGGCAACCTTCTTTATGGAAAGCTCCTCCTCTCCCTCACGACAGCACTCACATCCCTGCAGCATGCAAAGAAGCTGGGCAGCTACGCAGAATAAGGGGGAAAATAAGGGTACATATCAGAGCTGGAAGACGCAAGAAGGAGGGAGAAGGATAAACTCCATATTCATTCTTTTCGCTCCTTTGCTTGGTTTCACTGAGCAGCAGACAAGAATGGCCTAGCTGAGCTGGAGAAACACAGCGAGGAGTGCCTCAGTCATAGGGAAGGTACACTGCACACCTCTCACCCTGCTGTTCATCTCACTACCTCATGCCACCTCACCCTTCCTTCTCCTCCCAACCCTAAACCCTGCCTTCTCATGTTTGCTTCCAGGTTGAACTGGAGAAGGGACATGGTTGCAGCAGCAGTTCAGGCAAAGAGATCAAGAGTCAGAAAAACAAAACAGAGAAATAACATCCCCACAGCCAGTGGCAGCTCCCCATGTTTTCCTGTCCCAGGTGCTTTTATATGGTGTGTGCTTGCTGCCAGGCTAGAGACAAGGATGCCAGGCATGGAGGTTGTGCATCAGAAAAGGAGGAGGTTTTCTTTATGTGCCAAAAATGCCTCCCTAACTGCTCAGTTAAGCAACCCACATCAGCATTTCCTGATGAGTCTCCTATCAGATTGCACAGCTGAAAAATACTTGGCTCTAGTCATAGCAACACATTAAGGAAAAAGTAATAATGACTGTGATGCAAACCGAATTCAAAGAAGAAGTTTCAAGTTATTATTTGTATTGTTATATCTGGAGCTGATACAAACAAACATTTACCTTATTATAATATATATTGCAGCACACATTAATCAAGATCAATCAAATGAATAGATAGTGCAAGTTGAGAACACACACGTGTGAAATGCCAAAACAGGGAGGACGAGTAAGATGGTATTAAATTTCCACAGCTATGTTTAATCATGGTTAATCTATTAGAACTCAGCCAAAAATAAACTAATAGTAAAACAAAAAAAAAAAAAGAGAACCTCTGGGAAGGGAATGCACTTTTCCAAAGGTTTTAGAAATACTCTGTCAGCTGAACTGCAAAGCTACCCTAGTGGCACCACTTCCCCCCAAGAAGATGTTATAAAAATGAGTCACGCCCAGATGACATACAAAAATCCTTAATGCATCTCTTTGAGGGACTTGCTGTGTTATTGTCCTCTTTGGACTTTGAGCTCTCCCTCAAGCCATAGTTTGTTGGAACTATATATGCAGCTCAGACTAATTGATGCAGTACGTTTGCAGTATTGTTTCCAAAATATTTCCACCAGCGTTTCAAATGTTTCAAAAATTAACAGTGGGGGTATTTAGCTATTGGAACAATTTAACAAGGGTTGTCATTGATTTTCTTGTGTTTTTTTTTTTTCTATTGAGGTTGGATGTTCTTCTAGAAGTATACTCTAGTTCAAACAGGAATGAATTCAGGAAAGTTCTGAGTTATACAAGACAAAATAATGAATGATAAATGAGTCCCTTCTGTGGCTTTAAACATCTCCAAATCTTTTCTGCAATTCCTGGGGTGTTTAGGACAGCTTACTCCCTGCTGCTCACTACTTTTACCTATTTGTAACTTATTACACTGGCACCTGACCCATCTGAAGTGAGAGCATCTCATAACAGAAAAATCCAGTTTTGCCTATAGCCATTTTTCACCCTTCTAGTTTGGGGTGGGGGGGAAGACTTAATTAATTAATTAATTACTATTTCTTTATTTCCAAGAGACACTTCTTCCAGAAATTGACAGAACTCAGCTTGTGTCATGGCTATTCTGATGTTACTGATGCGCATTTCCAAGGAGGTTCTTGTCTTCTTGACTATGGCTGGAGGACAAATATTCATTTCCCTACTCCGTAGAATGCATTGAAATTAGGGATATTTTGAGCACCTAGTTTGTATCACCTGCTTTGTAGTCAAAGTTCAACTGCCCCATTTTTAATAGACAGTTACACTGCTATCATTAAAAACACAAAATAGCAGTACAAACTACAAGAAATACAAAGCATTTAGGTTCATCTGTACAACACAGATGATCATATTAGAAGAAAAAAGAGCTCATCTTAACATGACAGGTTTTGTTTTTACCTTGGGTCCACATTTGCTGTTGCTTCATCAATGATAAGAATCCGGTTTTTTTTTAGAACCGCTCTGGCAAGACACACCAGCTGTCTCTGACCAACACTAAAATTAGACCCAGATTCTGCCAGCTGCATCTCCATTTTATTAGGTAGGTCTTCCACAACCTCCTTCAGCTGTACCTGTTGACATGTCAACATATTGTAGGATGAGTAATTCTCTTACAAATCAGCTGTTGTGAGTCTGATGACACAACAGTAAGTATGCAAGGTTTACCTTTTATATTCTGACATAAAACAAGTAAGTGCCAAGTTGGATTACACAGTGTGTCAGTTATTAGAATTCTAAAAACATTAAAGCACATTGTTAATCATGTATTAATGTTCATTAAAACTAAGATATGAATCAAAATGTAACCAAGTCATCAACCCAGAGGATAATTTTTTCATAAATTACTTCTATAACAATATACATGTAGACACACAACACACAAATGGGCACACAACGGTCTACCTTTTTCCATCAACAGGTATACCCTTATCAAACCTGATGAAAACATCTAAACCCTAACACACACAAGCACTGTAGTGTTATTTGGCTTGTAAATATCAGATGTACATTATCAGAGTGAGTAAGTCACCTCTTCCAAGGCATTCCACAGCTCTTCATCGGTGTATTCATTGAACGGATCTAAGTTTTTCCTCATAGTTCCAGTGAATAAAACAGGCTCCTAAAACCCAGTAAAATTAGCATTCCATTATAAACACAGGTTCTATATTGCAATAGGTAATTTTAATAATAATCAGAAATAACCTATATCAACAGCATTGAAATATCCAACAGCAAGTTATCTTTTATGAAATGCAAAGGAGTATCCCACAATAGCACACTTAAAGGGGAAGGGGGAGGCAAGTGTCCAACCAGTCTGTATGAAGATCATTTTCCAAACAGGACAGGTCTGTTTGCAAATTGCTGTACACAGTTACATTGGTACTCAAACGGGTATTTACATGCCGCTGTTTGATGCCACAAGCTATATATATGCTTACATGAAATCACTGCTATCCTTCTGGTATTGTTAATGAAAACCAGCAACTACCACTGTCAATGAGTGCACACTCCTAAATTATATTTGGGCAGTTTTGGAAATTTGTTTTTGAAGTTCATAAACCAGAAAGGAATCAAAAAGCAAACAGTACCTTTCTGGTTATCCTTCTCTCTTTGGTTGTGGGGTTTTTTGTTTGGTTGGTTGGGTGTTTGTTTTGTTTTTTCTTTTCTTTTTAAATTCAGACCATAAAAGCCCTTCAATTTTACCACCAGAGCCTAAGAGGAACAGCTTTCACCATCTCAACACAATGTTTAAACCTATACACATAGTGGTCAATCTCTACTGCCACACCATCAAAGCAAACTTGCTTAAAACTGGGGCACTGTTGGGAAAAGATCTACCTCAAAATACACCAGGGAGTCAAACTGGTACCTTCTCCCACTCGGTACAACTGTAGGTTTACCTGTGGTCAAAGCAAGTTTTAGTCTACTGCAGTTCCTGGCCAGACCTAGTTTAATCATTAATCACGTAATTCACACTGGAAAAATGTAGTGTTTCGAAGGAGGAAGATGACTTTTGGTCCAGAACTTCTTAAGCAACATATCAGTACTCTCTGATATGAGTTGCCAGACCAGACAGTCATGCACTGACATGACTTTAGGATTAAACTCCACTCAATACCACACATAAAGACAACAAGTCAAAAGCTGTAATAGTGCTAATCATAAATGGATACCATTCATCATGTTGTCAGTCTTCTTTACATTGGAGATAACTTATGCAAAACGTTTTCTTTTTTCTCCCCTAGGAAATAAAGTCTAACTTACATTGGATAACTTCATCTTACTCTGAGATTAACCTCTGTCATGACTTATGCCCCATCTAACCCTAGTGATGTCCAGCTCCAAACGGCTGCAGCAAATCAAACCAGAATTTAGACCTTGACCCTTTTATTGTGTCTTCATTTCTAAACCACTCTGAGCAGTATAAAAGGATTAATAATAGAACACGCCACAAGTAATGTAAAAGAACTTATGCATTTCTTGATATAACATGCCCATTATTTGAAAGTATCTGTTGCATTAGCACGTTACTAAAAACCAGTTGAATGAACAAAAGGATTAAAAAAAAATAAAATTAACAGTTTTCTTCAAAAACACCTAGAAAGTAATTTGTTTTACAATATATATTTTTAATACACCATTTGGTGTGGTTTTACGGTATTGTTATATTTATTTTCCTTTTCAATTCATTTTTATAGGTTAGCAAAATAAGAGGTAGAATTTATAAAGTGTACATAACTATTATAAAAGTCCTAACAATAAACATGTACTGCAACAGAAGATAAGGATATTTTTTAATTACTATTTCTGACTCAGATTATTATTGAAATTAGTCTACTTTATGAGAGAAAGGTAATAAGACAAACCTGTAAATAATTGCTGTAAAAATGCTTGCAGTCAGGGAGGTAGACAATATTTGCATAGAAAAGATTTACAAATACAACCTTCACACAGCTCCATCCAAGTAAGCAATTAGAAGCCTAAGCATATTTTTATTTCTCCAGGTAGGTATTTTAACTTCTATATAAGAAAACTTCAGTCTTGTGTCATCCCTCTCTAGGAATGGTTCTGTTTAGCATGCTTTACGTTGTAATTTTAATTATCATCTCACCCTCTACTTTCTTAGCTTCCCACATAATTATGAGGATATTTGCTGCAAAACAACTACCCAATGTTACATTACTATTTCTACTATTGACTACTATTAATACAGTATAAGACAATGCCTATCAGTTCACTATAGCTTAAACATTATTCCAAATCCTCTTCCTCTGCTTACTGCCACTGCTTCACAGTTGTGAGTATCTTTAGTGGGAACGAATCCCCCCTTATGTGGAAAAGAATTGCTACCTGCTAGGCCTTTGGAAACTTAAAACCTTTTGGGACTCTATCATACAAACTTGATAAAAGTCACAGAACTCAAGTGGATTAAAATAGTTTTTGCAATCATTCAATAGACCAATGTATGAAAAAAAAGTATAATTAAATGCAGTGAACTTTGAGCATCTGCATCACTTAACATATAGAAACTGTATTTGACCAGCAGTTTTCTTCTCTCAGTACTCTAAGTTACTCAACTTGGTTGAATTCTTCCAGATGTAGACATCACCTGCAATAGCTAAGGGCAAGGCTTTCAAAAAGCTGTAGACCTTGAATGAACTGATGATCATCTGCTTTCAGAAGAAAAGAATGCTGCATACAAACAAAAAACCAGAACTTAAGTCCAAGTAAAGTCCTCTTTACATACAGAAGATGACTAGTTCCACTGAGTACCTCCACTGTGCAGTAACAAAGCCTTCAGCATGCGGAAACAAAAGACATTCTACATTAGGCAACGATCCAATTGCTGGGGGAGTAAATCTTTTTTTTGTTTCTTTTTGGCTTAGGTTTTTTGGTTTGGTTTTGTTCTTTTATAATAGCATATCTGCTGCTTTTCTCAACTCCTATTTTTAGGAAAGATAAAAAAAGGCAGGTAGCTAAGAGAGGCTTAGAACCACTGTTCATTACCATTTTTATCAGATTCTCAATTTAAGGGAAGTAATACACTCTGTCATCCTGCCAACAGGCTACCTAAAATTCAGATACAAAGATGGTGTAAAGACTCTTAATACAACTTCTGTAATAAAACACAGAGATCTGAATATTATTGCAAAAAGTGGTAAACAAGTTCCTCTGGTTTCCAGCCTACTCTTCTATCTACCTGCTGGAACATTCCAGACCAATTATTTTCCCCAAACATGACCTTGCATTTTCAGTATATGAGACTTTCCCTCTCCAGTGCAGAGCAAGTGATCATGGAAGACATCAGAGCTCTCAGGAAACATCGTATTCTGCCCAAGCTCTGTCTTCTGGAATTTTTGAGGTTATACATAACCCTTTTGATTCAATGTCTCATTTGAAAGGAAGATCACGGAAAAGATGACCTGTGACCTACTGGACTTCTTGGAACATCCTTTCTTCTGCTCCAGCACTAGACATGAGGTTATTCCTAACACCATCCTGGTATTTTTCTCTTTGTATTGCAGCCTTTCTTGTATTCAGCTTCTAAAACTCACCAAGCTCTTTTTTTATGGGTCATAATTACCCACTCTTTTGTCCATTTCCCTTGTCTTCTCTGTCCAAACCTCCCCAACTAATGGAAAAGCTGGTAGCTCACTTCTAAGTAGGCACACTTGCTCTTTCTATCTAGCCTCACTTTCTGTATCTTGCCTCAGTTTTTATAGGGGTGACTAGAGAGGTGAAAGTGGCCTCTCAAAATCCCTTACTAAGGAAGCTTCAGGCAATGCACCAAGCAGGAGTTGCTGTCAAAGGATCAAATGACTTCAGAGGACTGCTGAAGATTGGTATACTCCTGTCAGATTGTCTTTGCTCTTTCCCAGACTACAGGAGGACAGCATACTGCTAACACCTACTCAAAAGTACTCCAGAGCAAAAGACAGGGACAAAACTAGGGAGAAAATGCTTCAGTTCCCAAAGTTGATTCTGTTTATCTTAAAACAACCAAACCCTCACTCAAGTAAAAATAATACCTCATGAAAGTTTCTATTCCTACTGCATACAGGGGAGCAGGGGGAACATATCTCCAAAGTATTTTGAAAACTATGGCATTATAATGAAAATGTTTATAGTAAATCAAGTCACTCTCTTAAGCAGCACTACATTGAAATTTTCTTCCGCAAGTCATGGAGTCCTAGCTCGGACGTCAAATACTTATCGATCCAAATCCTTCCTTCGGGTTCTGCCAGGCGAAAGAGGGCTGCTATCAGAGAGCTTTTCCCAGCTCCAGTTCTTCCCACTATTCCAACCTACAATTAAACCATGAGCTTTTCAGGATAGATTAATCTGTCAAGCAACAGTTTTACAGCATCACAGGATTTATAGTAAAACAAACACCAAATTAAAACGCTTCATAATTAACATTTTCTTGAGAGGCAAAAACCTCCCTCCAAATGAGTCTGGATTCAGGTGACATTTGAATACCCAACAATTCCTTGAATCATATTCAAAGGTGAAATATTCTCCCTTAATGTGTGGTGTTTCATTGTGTAAACAAGATAAAGTGGCTTAGTGCATAAATAATGTGAGTTAAGGCTGTTAACTTTTATACTAAACCTGGTTTGCTGGGTGATGTTAGGCAAATCATTTCAGGCATGCATCTCCTTCCCAACCCAAAAAAAAGGACTCCCATAAAGCACTTTGGGAACACTGTATGAGCATTATTCCCAATTTAAATAACTGAGATTGATTTTGGTTAGCATGACTAAGGTGAAGTACTTCAAAGTAGTCAAACTCTAAAGCCAAAACTAGCAGGATTATAAACTATTCATGCTTCAGAGAGTTTCAACAGAGAGGACACAAGTATTGAAACTAAAAGGTCACGTGAACAAGCTGCAATTCCTTTCTAAACAGAAGAAACAGTGAATAATAAAATCACAGTGATTCAGGATTCTATACATTCCTGAAGAAAAATCAGATGCAATGTGTATAAACAATGCTTTCAGAAAAAAGAGGCAGAGATAACACAAACCATGAGATTGTTAACTTTAATTACAAGGGGTTAAGACCTACAAATACTGCATATGAAATCAACACATGGGAGAAAGTAGGTCCATTAATAAAGGGGAGGAGACATATGATTAGTGGGTATAAGATTAGTGGCGATCGAATGCTACTTGATCAGCAAACTTTTTTTTTTCTTAATGTTGTCTTCAGGTAAAGGATTTTTAGAAAAAACAAGGTACAGTAATCAATTTTATCAGAGAAGGTGATGAGTGTAACCCTCTACAGATCTGATCTGGCAGGATTTCTTATTTCCTGTGTTCAGTTCTAATCTACATTTCCAGAAAGAAATCAACACACTGGAAAGAGTTCAGAGAAGCGCAACATAAAATTAATATGGGTTTGGAGATACTGATTTGATGAGGAAGGATTTGAGGATGAAACATGTACAACATAGCCTGGCAAAGTGATTGAGGTGCAGAAGGGAGGTAGAAACATGAAAACCTTCATGAGGATACGTACTGACACCAGAGGGCAATTACCCATTGCCTGAGACTCAGATGTAATGACTGCTGGAATTAAAATTAAGCACAGGAAACATTACATTCAAGAGTGACAAGAAACTTTCTAACGGTCAGAGATACTAAGCTCAGACAAAGCAGAAGTGCCCACATTTGATCAAAAATACAAAAAACACTAAAAAGGTATACTACAAGGAGGAATCTAAAAGTATTCTCTACTTCTATTCTCCTATTCAATAATTTCATCCAATAATTCATTATTGTACCATTGTATGTAAACTAATTAACACTTGTACAGTGCTTATTATTAAAGCTACAGCCTCATTTAGGCAAATCTGTTACAACAAATGACAAAATGTCTGGTATTTTAAATTATATCATTGAAACAAAGGAGAAATAGTTCTGAGCAGTTACAACTACAGCTCAGAAAGAAAATGCTGAATGGAGAACACAGACACCCAGAGTTGTGAAAACAAAGGTTCCATTGTTTCTCTGTAAATGTCAGTGATATAAAGTATTGTACTAAGGATATAAAGAAAAGAACATAAAATAATACATTGATACTTAAAATAAAAATGCAGCTGTTCTGCATATTGTCAAAATCCCACTTTCAGTTTGGCATCAAATGAAAGGACTATGCTCTTCAGTGTTTAGAGGAATCTATTTGTATTTTTGGTCCAATTACTACAGGCTGCTGAAAATTGACATGAATTTGAAATAGCTCTTAGTATTCACATTTATTTATGTTTTTTAATACACTGTATTCTTCAGAAGTCCATGTACACAGCCAGTGCAAATACTGATATTCTGCAAATGGAAGTCCCAGCTAACAAACAGAAATCACATGGCCAGGATTTCGTTGCCCAATGTAAGCCATGTGCATACACAGGAGTACACCTGCTTACTCAAGTGTCACTGGTATTTCAAAGCAGAGCTCCACAAAAAATGAGAATGAGATTTATAGCATGTCAGCCACTCCACTGAAACTGCCTGAGTCTTTGTTACCCCTCGGGCAACCTCCCTTTCGTGCTATGCTATGAGAATATTTACGCGAACAGCTGCCACGCTGTAAATCTAGACCCTCACCCTCCTAACTTTTTCATGTAGCCATATCCTCAGACTTAAGGTGCATTTAACAATGTATTAGTCAACAAGCATTCGTAAGCACCCTAAAACAAAGAAAGTGGTGTATAAAACCCAAGGCTGCACATGCTAACCTTGTCCTGCTGCAGCTATTAGTAGCTGAAGAGGTTCATCACAGCCAGCTGCTGGCAAAGCTTCTTACATAAACACTCCCTATGCTATGCTCCGTTAGCAAAGATGGTTAAAAGAGGGTCCTTCCTAGCCTGCTTTGACTGCAGGGAAATACTGAATGCTGAGACAAGAAGATCAAATGAGAATCTAATTCACAAGTCATCTGCTAGTAATCACCTTCTCCAATCTTACTGCACCTACTGCTTCCCAAACTGGGCACTGGGGTGACTACAAGAAAATCTGCAAGCACAGCAGAAATTTAAACTCATTCACCCTGCCAGTGGCACTTGCAGCCACCAGAAATCTGCATGAGCCCTGGGTCTGAAAAGGCATAAGAGCTTTCACTGACAGTCACCTGGGCAGAATCCCTAGTGGATCTGGAAACCTGGTTTTGAAGAGATGTTTCTCCATAATTAAAAGTAATATAAGGAGCACAGATGCTTTGGAGATTTGTTTTACACAGTGGCAGTCTACTGCAGTATTCTGCTAAATATCATAGCAAACAAACACAGAATTCTTGGCAATAATTTCAAGCTGGGCAAATTCACTTCAGGATGACAAAGCCACGGTATAACCACTCAGCAAAAATAAATACCCCTAGTCATCTCTCTCCCTCCTGCCCCCACCAAGGACTGACTCATACATTGCTAATATCTCTTGCTTCCATTTTTTATTTTATTTCTGTCTCTCATTAAGAAATGTAAATCTTCTTGTCTGCTATTACGTTGGAGTGGTATATAACAGCTAGAGAGACAGCCCACAGGCAAGTAGAGAGTAGATAAACATCCCTCTTGCCCTTCTTAAACAACACGTTTAATTTACCCATACGTAATTTCATGACATCATCTCCATGAAGCAAAGTTGGATTGAATTCTTGTAACACGCATTCTATTAAAAAGGTCCACTTGAGGAATGAAACAGGTTTGGGACTGAATGGAAAAGCATGTTACAAATGAGGCCAGGGCAATGACTGGAGAGTTCATTGAACCAGCCTAATCAAAAAATACATGTGCATTTGAAATGTAGCAAAGCAGGAATTAGCGCTGCAGGGCTCTAATTTAATTTTGTCTGTGGGGGAGACCTTCCCTGCAGCACTCTTTCAATTGGGATATTGTCAAAATTGGGGAGGAAGAATCAAATTTGCAGAGGAAGAGTTCTATGTTTCTTTTGGCTACCAATCTAATTAATGGAAACAGTTAATTGGATTGGTAGCCAAAAGGAATTGAAAAAAATCCCCAATTCTAAAGTTGTGCAACTGGCTTGTATTTCTTTCTTCTCTCTTCCATTTGAGGCTCTGTGCAAGAGCTTGCACCGTCCTTATTTTCAATTGCCTCTGCTCACCTTGTCTGTTGACATCCTTCATTCCATTTATGTTCCTTCTATTGACTCCTCAATGCAACTTCATTTGCTTTGGATTTGAATATTTTGGGCTTAGTTGGTATTTTTAATGCCTGCTACTTTCCGATGGAACCCAGATTTTATCAGGAAACTATTGAATGTCTTTAACCCTTTGTTTTGACAGACAGAAATGTCATGTTTCCGGATGCATTTATGCTACATTTACAGAAAATAAATAGGCTCCAATTTTTGTTATTAAACATGACTATGGCTTATTTTTTAAAAGAACATTTACTGATTTCCTAACATCCTTGTATTTAATAACATTTTTATCACAAGAGCTTCTTGTCAACTTACCGTTTTTGCTTAATTTGTGTGAATGGCCAAAGATAGCCATATACATACCTTTTCTCTTGGTTTAATTAAAACAGACAAATGTCGTAACACCAAAGGTCCATCTAGACTGTAAGTGAAGTTAACATTTTCAAATGCTATCATTCCTTGGCTTGGCCATTCCGGTGGTGGATGCTTATTGGTCTCCCAAGGAGCTTCTTTTTCAAGTTCTGTGTATTCCATCACTCGTTCTACTGATATCATCTAAGGGGAATAAAGAAGACATACAGACATACACTTCAGCTTACTGTAAATATTGTATGCATCCATTTGTCTGTGTATTTTCACCATAAAGATTTGATGCAAATTATTCTAGATTTTTTCTTCTAAGCATAGAGTATTTGGCACCATTGCATGCTTACTTCATACAATTAAGAAAGTAGAAAGAATGCATCTCATGTCCAACAGACCCAAATCTATCACGATACATAAATCCATACATAAGCATTGATTTCTAATCAGTAGGATTAATTAAAAATGTAAGAACTAAGAAAGTAAATCTAAGTATTAAGAAATTTAATCTATGAGAGTTGTCTGTTAGTCTTGGCTAAGATGACACTATTTCATGGTGTGTTGGGAAGACAAAGCTAGAAATTAAACTACTGTTATGAGGTAAAGGCAGACGAACAATAGCTACTGTCATCAAGTTCCTGGCTTTATCATCCTTTCTCTTTGTCCTCACCATTACTACTGCACTCACCTCCAGCAAATCTTTTAAATATGTTTGTCACAAGCAACTCCACAATCCAAGACAGCTATCACCGTATTACTAGTGACTTATATGCAATAAAACTTGTTTTCCTATGTATTTTATGCAAGATATGAAAGAAACTGCAGTATCTGCTGATGTCTCTAATCTTACAGGAAGAAAACGAAAAAGAAGTTGACAACCTCACCCATCTGAAATATTTCTGAATCATAATCTCCAAGAGAGTAACTCACTACATAAGAGAGTCCCACAGACTGACACTTCTGAAGTTCCACACCCGGTAAGAAAAATACCTGAAAGCTTTCTTCCTGTTTCTCCCCAAAGTCTATCACCATTATTTTTTAATGTCTGAAAAACACTCTGAAGAAGCAATGTGCTGGACAAAAAATACCAATCTAACATTTTTATTAATTTTATCTGTTAAACATGGTTTTGTAACTTCTACAAAGAGTCTACATGTATTTCCTAGACTATGGTCACCAAATCATAACCACAAGCAACCTTCAGCTGTCAATATAAAATCCCCAGGTTTATCCTCAGTACATCCTTTTTATAGTCTTCTTATATATTAAATTAAGAAAGTAAATAGGCAAATTAGAACATGCTAGTAAATACTGTAAATTAGTGGTAGGCATTTTTCTTTATGTATTTTGGAAAACACAGAATTCTCTCAGCTGAACATAAACAAATATTTTCAAATATTTGTTAGTTTTAAATTAAGAATATATAAGCCTTTATGACTAATTAACAGGATCCTAAAAATACTATGAATGGAGATAGACAGTCACCAGGCACAAGTCATCTTAACAGACATTCAAAATCAGCCAGACAAATTATACCCTAGAAGGGGCTATTTTTCTTTACAGACTCTAAGTGGTGCCTCAATCACTTGTTGATGTATTAGAGTCATAAGTTAATTAAGAAGAAACTCATTATAAGGCCCTGTGCCACCACCACCAAAATGAATCAAGAGGTGAGAAGGAAGAAATAAACCTTACCAGATTTTCGACTTCAGCACTTTGTCTAACACCCCACTGGAACGTTCCCATGAGGGTGATTGCATAGGATAGTGCCAAACCAACCTGACCTGCATTCAGAGCTGTAGAACAAAATAAAAAGAGAATCAAATAGGTACACTGGCAATTACACTAAGTCCTAGTTAACTCCACTTTCACGAGGTTACTTCATGATGGAAGCATCACAGCAAGAATTTTGTTTGGTTACACAGTACTTGCCATCTGTGCAATCAGTAGCTCCAGGCAGAACAGCTACTTGCTGCTTTTTTTTTTCAGGTACATTTTGGAAATTGTCTGTATATTTGAAAAGATAACCCCACTTCTCCTTGGCCTGGAACTTTGTCTAAAAACTGATGTTCAGTCTCAAGAACATACTTCTATAGCTTGTTAGGGTTGTTGCTATCTGGCTGAGCATTAGTGTCTTCTTTTTAAGGGAACTAGCTCAGCCCCTTAACCTAAACAAAAAATGAACTTAAGATTATTTCAAAATAAATGACAAACATTTACATGAACTTTGTACTCTCATAAGAGGTTCAATAAAATAGCAAGACAGAATAGTTCTTCCCTTGTTTATGTAAGCATTTATTGTATTCAGTGGGTCTACTCTCACAAAATACATGAATTACATCTGCCCAATATTAAGCATGATTGTCTTACTTGAACTTTAGCCTAGCATAGCTCTATTGACTTTGAGCAAGCTACTCCTTATCCAGAGGCAAGGAAATATTTGGGACCATTGTTTTGACTTGTCTTTTTGCATTCTAGTAACATCAAACCAAGCTCAAAATCTTCAGTGTTGAGCAGCACAGAGTGTTCAAATTTTAAAACACATATGCATATACAGAACTTGTCCAAAGAAAAAGAAAAGAAACAAAACCAGCAAATTAGCACTAATTTTCATGTCCAAGATAATTACTTCTTCCTTCATATTTTAGATGATTATCTCGTTCTACTACATCTAACCCAATTACATCCTGGATGATGCATACAGTAATGACAGTTCACGAGTGACAGCGAACATAACAAGTATTATTACAAGGCGATTTTCTTTCTGGAATTGGCCTACCCTGCTGGCCTAAGATATTAGAAGAATATCCCTAGGAATTTCAGCTTGCCTTCTGGCCTACTGTGCCATGTGTAGAAAGGAGAAAAGTTAAGCTGCAGCTCTGTGGGTGTTTCAGTATGACAAGCAAAGTTCTGTTGGCCCAAAAAAGAAAGACAAAGGTGGGGAAAAAATAAGATTTATCTGTTGTTATTGCTCTCGAAGCCAGAATCTCCAAATTGAAGACTACAGATTTCCAAGTTTGTCTGCACACCTAAGGATTATGGCAGATGCATGCCCAAGCCCAGAAGATGTCTGAACTGCCTGAGTATTTGCAGGAAAGCAGATACGGCCCCAATGCCCTAAAACTGAGGAAGAGATCATGATCTAGAAAGAAACATTTAGCTTAATTACAGTCCTTAAACAATTAGAAACAGCAATCTATGAAAGAGAATTAGACATTACTATACATGGTAATTACTGGGTGAACTTTTTCTAACATTTGTACTTACTCTTGGCAAGAAGCAGGGAACCAAAAGCAACCACTACAACAAAAATGGCACAGATGGCATCCAGGCGCACAGCAAACCACCTTGAGGTTGTCAAAAATAGAAACCAGGCCTCTAAAATGTATTTTACAAATACATAAGAACAGTGGATTATTAGAAAACTAAGCTATACAATTATTATTAAATTAATTCACATAAATATTTTAAGTTGTTAGAATCACCATTGCCATCTTCAAGTGCACGTGTATGGAAACAGGAGGATCCCAATATTGTCCAGTCTTCCTGAAATAGTCTAACCTAGTTTTCACACTAATAGCAACCACAACTAGCACAAGAATAGGAAGAATAACAGTCATTGCCTGAAGTACAGTCCATTTAATTTAAAATGGAAGTCTTTAACTCTAGTGGACTTGGGAGTCATACAAAAAGCAGAAGTACAACTACATTTGCTGTAGCTGGACTACAGTCAACAAGCTTTTAGCTAGAACAAATCACAACTCTCAGAGCCAGGTCTTTAGAAGGCAGCTGCAACTGGTTAAGCTCCTGTAAGAACTAGTCCATACAGCTAGTGGAGCTACAGAGCTGTTCAACTGACTAAATACACTCATCTACTTTCAGGGAAGCTCACAGGTAGACATCTCCACGGGGCACTCTCATCCCGGTGGCCACAATTTGGTGCTAAGTTCTATCCCAGACAGATATGCTACAGTACTATACAGTGCAATACAGAAAGCAGTGTCTTTGAATTCAGGGCCAAAAGCAGAAGTCAAGTAGCCATAACAAAGTATGGTGCTATTTGTTTCTTAGGCTGCAGCCAGATAACCCGTTATAGCTGCTACCAAGTCACAGCAGAAGATTACCCTTCCAACCCTTTCTGCATTACTTGTCATCACTCCATGCGAAAGACGAAACAGTTTAAACAGCACTCAATGTTCCTTAGCCCAGTGCTGGGAAAGATTCAAACAAAAAAACCTCCTCCCTTCCATAAAAAAAAGGGAGAAGGTAACTCTATTTTAAAGGCAGGTTATTTTGGATAGTCTGGCTGCTCAGACAATTTCTCTGTATTCTTCCCAGGCTAACAGTCCTTCCCTCTACCCTCTGTAGGCTTCCTTTTTGTGTTTTGAGTTTGTCCAGAAGCTCCCTGTTCATCCATACTGGCCTCCTGGCATTTTTGCCTGGCTTCCTCTTTGTTGGAATGTATCACTCCAGATATTTTACCTTAAAGAGACAAATGCACAGCTCCTACTGATTTTTATGTACATTACATACATGTGTCTGAGGGTATAAGAGATTTCCCGACTCCAGAGCAAAGTATTTGATATTTCACATCAATTCATCACAAACCTGAGTGGAGGTCTTGGTGTGCATCAAATAATTTTTGAAATCTTTCCTCTGCTTTCAAAGCCCGAATAGTCCAAAGTCCCTGAAGGGATGATGACAGGTGGGAGAACACTGGACTTCGAGCTACAAAGGGAAATGATAGTAACATAGCAATAGCTGATGGACAACATTTTTTTTTTGTACCACACTAATCCTTAATCCTACTAATTTATCTTTAACCATACAAGTTACTGTACTGCATCCTTTCAGAATAAATACCAAGTCCTCTTACTCAATTAGAATCAGCCGGGCAGGCAGGTCAGTTTATATAAAGATCACCTTTTTTTTTAACAACAGGTGTAACTGATAGCTTTATTAATGACATGAGGTACCCATGTTTATTATTCATAAAGCTTAATATCTCATGTTATAGTCAAGCTAAAGTCAGGCACAAGAGTCAGATTAGGTCAGAAACACCATTAGTTATGTGCATGCACGGTTCCAAAGACCAGCAATTTAGCATGTTCTAAACTAGCTTTGCTTAGAGATAAACTGAAAGACCTAAGGTTCACCATGACAAAACATGACTTACACATGTAATTCACTAGTTGAGAACTAGGGCAATAAGGAAGTTATTTGCCTAACAAGAGAAAAAGATCTTTAATTGATTGTCTCTAAAATACTAGCATTTCACATAATAATATGAAGGGTTCAAACTAGCATTAGTTTGAACTACATACTTGTGGATTCTAGACGTTTAATATCTCTTGAAGTGTCTAAGAAATACCGTCGAAGAAAAATGAAAAGAATAAATAGTGGTATTAAGGGGATAAGTATCCAAGGAATCACTGCCACAGCCACAGCCACCACACCAAAAATCTGTAGAAGAGTCTGCAATACAATAGAAACAAAATAAACTCTTTGCCAGAAGAATTTAATTTAGAACAAGTATAAAAATATTTAACACTACTGAAACAATTATTTAAACATAACTACCACACTGCAGAACAGATGCACTGTATAACACATGAGCAACATCGATTTTTAAGTAACTTGAAGAATTTACAGTAATACCTCATTTGAGTAACTGTGCAGTTTATGCTTCTGATTTGCATTATTTATTCTTCAAGAAATGTCTTTACAAATCTGGTTGATGGAACATTAGTGTCTGTCTTTGTGGACTATTCTGTGACTGCTGTAACAACGTAATAAGATGATTAATGAAATAGACAACTAATCTTTAATGGACCCAAGCCACCAGATGAATCAGGGATATGTTTTTTCACTCCAGGTAAAAAAGGAAATGGTTGAAAGACTGACTTTCAGTTGACAGACTTGACAGTTGGAAGAGCGACTTTCAACACAGGCTTGTAACTTTTCTCTAAAAACAACTTTGTTCCATTTAGAAAGAAAATTCAGTAACAGATGAAGTGAGCTTTCTCTTGCAAAAAGATTACACTGGGAAACATCATAAATATGAAGAAAACGTTAAACACTGCAAGCTTAACTGTCATTAGAGGCTAGTTCTACCAGCTTTACTTCAGAGTGCGAGATGACTGGCTGGGCTAAACCCGAATTTCCTCTTAGAAAACTAGTTATAATTTGGAATGAAGTTTTGCTGCTTAGGACAGTGGATCTTTGCCCAACTTTCTGAATTAAATCTCCCATTTCCTAAAGACTACTTTGCATTCTTCACATTGAACTTGCAGTTTGAATACACTATGAAAACCTCACCAATTTCTTTCAGAACATCAGCTGTTTATGTCTGTATGCGTGGAAGGAGTCCTGGCATACTGAAATCAGGGTGTATCCATTTGGTCCTTAAAAAAGGGAGGGGGGAACCCATACAAAAAGAAACACACCCTGTACAGAACCCAGACAATTGAAATTCTAGCTCAGTACTAAATTCTGTATTATTAACAAATTCCTCAGAAATAGCAGTATTTTCTAAAAGGCCTGTATGTTATGGGCTGTAGAGAAGTCACCTTGTTCATGATTACATACAAGGCACAAGTAGTTTCCAGATGAATTTTGTGGCTGCATGATTTTTGGATGCCAAAAAATCCAGTAGTGACCACTGGGGGTCTTGAGAGTGTGTGTCTTGCAGCAAAAAGGCTTCTGTTCCTTCATCTGTGCATTAAGTTGGAAAAGTTAAGTCACATGTCAGCTAAGGTTGAATACCAGAGAGCTATCTAGATTTTCAAACACTGTCAGTGAATCTGCCCATGAAACACTGCATTTCCTGTTGTGCTTCTGGTAGCTCACATACACAAGTTCTAAGAACAGCCTTTTCCCCCCTATATCTGTTTGGTTTTTTTCTTGAAGATGCTCTGACTTCACCCTAATTTCACCTGACCAGACAGCAAACCCACACACTTCATGCATTGACTGCACGAATCAGCACAATTTAGTCTTTGGCTCTAGCCGAGATCTTAGCTCATGATAGCAGATTTATCAGTGTAACATCCTTGCATCTCATAGATCCTGAAAGGACATTATAGAGTCTCATAAATTCATTAAGCAAAATAGCTAGAGAGTAGGTACCGGATAGGTGCTCTGAAGGACGCTGCATTACAACTACACTGCTCATCTGTGGGTTAAGGCATTGATGGCATAATCTTGTTTGACCTTCTAGATACATTAACTAGATTGCAAACATTTTACCTAGATTTCATCATGAGGAGGTACGGTGGCAGAGAGAGTGCACTATATCTCACTTGGAACAATTATGTACGTGGCTATGTCAGCACAAAGCAAAACAAAGCCCCCGACTCCTCACCAGTGCTGCCATCAGCCCTTCTCTACCTTGTACTTTTCTGTCATTCTTTAAAACCCAGGAAGCCTATTTCATGGAATGAGAAGACAGGAAGTAAAACATATTTGACTTCCTCCAAATCTTCTCTTGTCTACATCACTGTTTTCCCCAGTACTGCTCATTGTCTCTGCCAAGCCTGTCAGCCATTCACATGCTAGCTAATTTCTAAAGGTGCCCTCACCTCCATCCTCACAGGCAAATGGAGACTGAAGTACATTCCTTGTGACAATTCACTCCCAAATCTGCTTTATATGCCTCCTGCTTTTGCATTCTCTCTCCACCACTTCCTAGACAGTCAAGAAAAAGCGGTTTCTGAAGTACTGTCTCCTCATACCCACAAACCTGGAGTGTTGAGGAAAGCTGCTTCAAGGAAAGAATTCTGAGGAAAATAAATGCTTCTTAATAAAAATAAAAAAGCCAAACTGATGTTTTAGTGATGATAATCTACAATATGTTGTAAACTGCAGGTGGGGTTAAGAGTAGAACTATTAGGATCCAGCTTGTGTAAACAAAGTCTTGCTAAGGTGAAAATACAGGGAGAGAAAAGATGGCTAGGATGACTAAAGTAAAAATCTGACACCGCCTTGGGAAGGAATTTTAGATGAGCCTGCACCACCTTATCATTATAAAAATTTATGATAGGGTGGATCAGTCATGTGTGTTGTTTTTTTTTTTGAAAACCAAACTTGCATATAAATTAACTCTTAATGTAGTAGTCCAAAAGCCAGACACAACCATTTGCAGACTATAATCATGCAGTTACTGTGTGAGGTAAGGCAAAGGTTCTAGCTCCCAAGTTTCACAAGAGGCAACTAAACTTCTTCAGCTGGTGACTGCCCCAACTTCTAGCAGATTCACTGTGTGCAAGCTGGAGGACCTGAGATAATCAGCAGGGTGATAATAATGATCACACAAGTAGCCTGACTGCTCTCCTCTGTGGACACAAGCAGTGAGGTAGGTATTCAGATTGGACAGTAAGAAATGCTCAGGTCTGAGTACCTAGACCTTGTATAGCAGAATTAGCATACAACTGAAAATTGTATCGAAAGGCTCAGCAGACAAGATTTCCCTACATAAAAAAATCCACAGCCTATAAACCCAGCATCTTTTAATGTACTTCTTAATTTCAGCATTTAAAAGTTCTATGTAACGACTGTATAGAAACAAGAGCCTATTTTTTTAAAAAAAAAAAGCTCATTAATTACATTTTACAGCTTTTATAGCTATCTGCATAGTACTGGAAACAAGGCCATCTTATGAGAAAGTCAACAGATGTATGGGCTACTCAGACTGAAAAGATCTGGATGAAGAATGCTAACTTGCTTCCAAACAGAGCCATATTGCCCAATGTCCACCTTCACATTTGCTTCAGTTTCCCTGGAGAAAGAAGAATCTCCTACTCATGGACTGCACGTGTTCTATCTCTAGAGTACAGAAAAGCAAATGTTGTTTCTGTTGGAGTTACTTTCTTGCTTGCAAGAGTCCTGAGAGAGTTCCCTCGTGCTTTGGTCAGTCACTCCATTCACTGTGGTTTATTCTTCCTCAAAAAATCTCCTGTCTTCCTGGAGCAAACATATGCTCCTATAACCCTCTGGGGAAGTGAATACTCTGATCAGCACATTTGCTAAATATGTGCTTCCCCTTCATCTTCTTATGACCCGCATATCTGTAATTCTTATAGATGCTGAGTGGTATCCTGGAGTTTCTATATCAAACACATCGTGCTCTAGGAAGAAAAAGGTATTTCTGCACCACAATCACACAATGGAAAAGCACTAAATGTGAAGTAAAGAAACAGTAAGAAAAAAAACCATAAAAATCTGGAAAAACATGAATTACAAGTTATAAGCCATACACACATCATAAGCCATAAGCTTTTCCCCTTGTTGCAGAAACTATACCATTTATATAATGTTAGAAATCTTATGACAAATTTGAAGCCCTTTAATAAAGTTGACAGGGCATTTCGAGATCTCTCATAAGAATGTCTAGCTTTCCACCCTATAGATCACTAACTTTTCATATCAGTTATACCCTGAGCTCAGTATTTCATGTTTGCCTTAAGTACTTCTTGGAAAAAGACACTTGGCCTTCATGTAGAAGCCCATTTTGAACTCCTTAGGTCTGCTAGCACTTTGCTCCAGTGGATACTTAAAGAGTCCTTTATCTCCTCATGAAAGTACCTGTAAAACACCTGTCTTCTCTCTGACTATCTCAACAGTGTCAGATCTTTGAGGTCTTCCATTTTCTTCCGTAATTCAAAAAGAAGTTTTGTGCTCTTTTTGGTTTGGATTTTAAATGGACCTTACAATGTATTTCAGCATCTCTCATAAAACACATGCATGAGGGGTTCCATGCAGTTGTGTGTCTGTGTAAGTTCCTAGTATGATTTGTGATGTCAAGTCATCCACATGGGTTTGACAGCTATGGTATAAGACCTACAACCATAGGAAACATTCCATTCTGGACTTGCAGCTTGTGACCTGGTAGGATCTCTAATGAATAAGTAGAGACCAAGGGATGGGATTTGAGACTCAGAAACCTGAATGCAGGAGTCTACATGTGACCTACATAGTAGAACCCCTGTCCTAGTTTAGAAGTTTAGAAAGTGATTCATCTAACCTTTAAGTGGATACCTTGTGACAGAATGGTTGAATATTTCTCTAGAGTCCACTAACTGTAATGACTAGATGCCCTCTGACTACAGCAAAGTAAGCATCTAAAGCCCGACAAGCAGATACCTGAATTTTGGATGACTAACTCTTCAGTCAAATCTCACTCACAATCTGCAGTGTTACAGGACCAGTTTTACCAATATTTAAGCAGAAGGCAAACACACCAACTCTGCCCCTATTCCAAATTCCTACTCCATCGACCCCAACATACACTTCCAAGGATTGCATTGGCCCATGGACACTGCCATGAAGCCATACTAATTTAATAATAGCAACAAGTTCACAACCTTAACTGTGTTAACTTAGGGCACTCTCAGTGGGGCTGTGCTTTCTGAAGTAAAGCCAGGTCAAGAAACTAAAAGCTTCCACTCTGTTCATACTTGCTTGGCATCATCCTTCCTCCTCTTCTCTTTCCCCAAGTAAAATCACTCCTCATTAGCTTTGCCAAATAACTGCATGCACGATCAATCCCTAATCCAGTTGATGCTTTCTTTTTCCTTGCACTTTCTTTTAACAGGCTTTTTCAAATTGGATTGTTTGAACTGACTGTCCTGTAGCTCTGCTAAAAGCACAGCTGCACAGGTGGCTGGTTACACTGGCACACCAGAGGACAAGCCTCCCTGGGGAGAAGACATTACAATGGGCAGATCAGAGCAATGAATGCTTCACTCAAACCAGCTGCATTCAGAGCAGCACACTGAACCACATCATAGATGTTTTCTTGAGTTTTCTCCTTTATTACAAAAAAGAGAAGAAATATCCAAACAGATACCTTTGGACCCTAATCTTACTACATAAACAGTTCTACCTTATTCTACACACTTAAAGTGGCTGAGTTGAGGTGTGTAATCTTGTCTTTAATCTACCTATTTAATAAACTTTATGAGTTTTCTTTCAGAATTGGTTAAAAAAGTACATATGGCTGTTTATACTGTTGCTTGCATCAAACTGTCAGGAACAGATTTATCTTGAGAGAAAAAGCAAAGACAACTTATGAGTACAGCAGAAAGTATTGCATGTAAGTTCAATATTGAAAATACACCTCAGATGTCATCCTTTCTCTGAAGCCACCAGTGACAGTAATCTTTGATGGGAATGACAGCTCTCAGTCAGTGTTAATTCAGCTTTAGGAAAACGTGTGTCCATGAGAAAGTTTGGAATACAAAGACAAGACAACCAGTGTATTAAAAGGGAAAAAAAATAGGCACAGCTAGGAAAGAAATTAAAATTGTCATTTCAGATAAACTGAGTGACAAAGTAAGAACTAAATACTGCCAGTTCTCGAAGCTTCAAAAACAGCAAGCTCCTCTTATCTTCTGTGAGACACTCCTCCCAAGTCCTGATATTTGCAATTAGTTGACAACAAGTTACGTAACTAAATTAATATGTCACTGCAAATGGGCTGAACACATCTGTCAGATATACCACAGCAGTGTATTCAAAATTCCCAATCACATCCTTAATGCCAGTGTCTTCTATTTGCAAGATAAGTCTTTCTGGATCACTGTTTTTCCAAGCAAATAAGCATATACTTAGTTCCTCAGGGAAAATGTTTTCTGTGCCACCAACATGCTCATTTATTTGACTTGGTATGCATTTTGCCATTAAGTAAGAAGCCTTACTACTTGTTTGAGATCATGGCAAACTGTGTCAAATTGTTAACAAGTGACCTAATAATAAAAAGGGTGTTTTCTTTAATACACTGGCATTGCCACTACTTTGTTTTATTTAAACAGCATCCTACCATCAGTAACTTCTAACCCTACAACAAGGGCTAGAAATAGGCTTTCTGGACACCCTGGGCCTAGAGGCTCATGCAAGTCTCAATCCCAAGATTTTTTCCTCAAAAATCACACTCCATATGTCGTCTGAGACTTCCAGATATTGACGTTTTAGATGCATTATCACACTCTGGAGTTTGTGATTCTGATAGACATTCAAAATACTCATCCTTTAAAACTTCACATTACATTCCTATATCATATAGAGTCTGTTCTTTTATTTGATTTTACTTATTTATATTTTTTTATTTTTTATTATTTGTAAAAATAGCTTTTATAAATACATTAATAACAAAAGAACAGAGAGAGCCTACATCCCCTGCTAGAACTAGAAGGAAATATAGTAACAAAAGTCAAGGATAAGGCTGAGGTGCTTAATGTCTTCTTTATCTCAGTCTTTAGTGAAAGGAACCCCTGTACTAAGGGAAGCCAGCCCCCCAAACCAAGAGAATGGGATTGGGAGTACAATGTCCCCCACCACAATTCATGAGGAGATGGTCAGGGACCTACTCCTCCACGTCAACATCCACAGATCTATGGGGCCAGGTGGGATTCATCCTAGAGTCCTGAGACAGCTGGCAGGGGTGCTCACCAGGCCACTCTCCATCATTTATCAGCAGTCCTGGCTGACTGGAGAGGTCCCAGCTGATGGGAAGAAAGCAAATATAACTCCCATCTATAAGAAAGGAAGGAAGGATGATCCAGGAAATTACAGGCCTGTCAGTTTAACTTGAGTCCCAGGAAAGCTGATGGAACAGATCATCCTGAGTTCCGTTATGCAGCACATGCAGGACAACCATGTGATCAGACCCAGTCAGCATGGCTTTATGAAGGGCAGGTCCTGTTTAACAAACCTGATCTCCTTCTACAACTGGGTGACCCACTTGCTGGATGAAGGAACAGCTGTGGATGTTATTTATCTGATTTTAGTAAAGCATTCAACACAGTTGCCCACAGCATTCTCCTAGAGAAATTAACTGCTCTTGGCTTGCATGGGCATATGCTTTGTTGGGTTAAAAACTGGATAGATGGCCGAGTCCAAAGAGTTGTGATCAACGGTGTTAACTCCAGTTGGCAGCCAGTCACGAGTGGGGTCCCACAAGGCTCAGTACTGGGGCCACTCCTGTTTAACATCTCCATCAATGATTTGGACCAGGGGTTTGAGTGCACCCTTAGTAAGTTTGCAGACTACACCAAGCTGAGTGGCAGTGTCAATCTGCTTGAGGGTAGGGAGGCTCTACAAAGGGATCTATATAGGCTGGATGGCTGGGCCAAGGCCAATGCCATGAAGTTCAATAAGGCCAGATGCCTTATTGGGTCCTACACCTTGGCCATAACAACCCCCAGCAGCACTACAGGCTTGGGGAGGAGTTGCTGGAGAGCTGCCAGGCACAGAGATTCCTGGGGGTGTTGATTGACAGCTGAACATGAGCCAGCAGTGTGCCCAGGTGGCCAATGGCATCCTGGCCTGTATCAGGAACAGTGTTGGCAGCAGGAGCAGGGAGGTGATCATGCCCCTTTACTCAGCTTTGGGGAGGCCTCACCTTGAGTACTGTGTCCAGTTTTGGGCCCCTCACTACAAGAGGGACATGGAGGTGCTGGAGAGGGTACAGAGGCTACCAAGCTAGTAAAAGGCTTAGAACTAAGCCTTATGAGGAAAGACTGAGGGATCTGGGCCTGTTTAGCCTGAAAAACAGGAGATTGAGGGGAGACCTCATGGCTCTCTATAACTACCTGAAGGGAGGTTGTAGCGAGGCAGGGATTGGTCTGTTCTCCCTAGTGGAGAATGATAGGATGAGGGGAAATGGATGTAGATTGTGCCAGGGGAGGTTCAGGTAAGCTATTAGGAAGAATCTCTTTACTGAAAGGGTTGTTAGCCACTGGAACACAGGCTGCCCAGGGAGGTGGTTGAGTCACCATCCCTGGAAACGTTTGAGAGATAGGTGGATGTTGCATGGGGGGGCATAATTTAGCAAGTTGATAGGGCTANATGAGGAAAGACTGAGGGATCTGGGCCTGTTTAGCCTGAAAAACAGGAGATTGAGGGGAGACCTCATGGCTCTCTATAACTACCTGAAGGGAGGTTGTAGCGAGGCAGGGATTGGTCTGTTCTCCCTAGTGGAGAATGATAGGATGAGGGGAAATGGATGTAGATTGTGCCAGGGGAGGTTCAGGTAAGCTATTAGGAAGAATCTCTTTACTGAAAGGGTTGTTAGCCACTGGAACACAGGCTGCCCAGGTTGGTGGTTGAGTCACCATCCCTGGAAACGTTTGAGAGATAGGTGGATGTTGCATGGGGGGGGGGGGATAATTTAGCAAGTTGATAGGGCTAGGACAAAGGCTGGACTCATGATCTTCAAGGTCTCTTCCAGCTGTAACTGTTCTATGATTCTATTTTCCTTTTTATAGTAAATTATCTTCACTTATGTAAGAAGCCATTTGCCAGGGCCCTGTGGCTGTGGCCTCTACTGTCACATAAAAAAGGACACTGCCAACACTCATTCTTGGAAATGTCTGTGGACAATGTATTTTTCTACTTGTAAGCAGTAAAAACTTGAGGAGGACCTTTAATTTGATTTTCTCAAATGCTTTTCTTCTATCACCCGTTATGCCCACCAGACACTTCTGCACAAGTGTTCTCAGTGATTTGGGTAGCAAGGCACAACTTTGCAATGAGGATGTATAAAGAAGTGAGAGGTCCCACCTCCTGCATGGAGAAGGAGGGGAAGCAGCAAGCTGGAAAAGGAAAATAAATCTGGAGATAATAGAAGCATTCCCAAAGGAGATTTGAGAGAGGTAATTCAGGCTTTGTGGCTTGCGCATGAAGGGCCAGGCCCTGCCTCTCTCACCACTGTAAGCAGCTTACAGCAGCAGCATGCATTTTACAGCTCAAACATCCGGCCCTTCTCCAGCCAGTCTTCCAAAAGCAAACCTCTCTGCTTGGTCAAGAGAGCAGGTTTGTATGGCTAGGCTTCATGAACAAAGATCCAGGGAGGGCTCCACCCACGCTCCTCATCAGCGCCTTTTCCAAGAGAGCAGGTACCATCAGCATATTCCCAGGCAGCTTCTGCCCCACCACCAACACCACTACTACACTTAACACATCCCAGAACCTCAAGTGAGACCCTCACCCAGCCCAGGTGGCATGCAGAAGTGCTCATCCTCACTGAGTACACACAGCTAGCACCCATGGGTGATGCTGAAGTGACCACCAATACTGCTCCTGCCTACCTGGCTGGGGGGCCACCAGGCCCCCCAGCCTTTACTCCCCCCCTTCCAAGCAGGGTGCACCCATGGGGAACTCACCGGTGATGCCAAGAGGAGTCTCCTGCCTCCCTCAGCCCGGCTGGGCACAGCTGGGGCTGTTACCCTTCCTGCCGGAGATAAAGGGCTCTGGGTGGGAGGGGAAAAGAGCCACACCTGGGGAGGATGGGGGGGGGGTCTGCAACTGAGCCCAGGTGGTCTGTGATTTGGGAGGAAAAGAGTGAGTAAATGGGGTAGGAAAGGCTACATGGGGGCAAGGTCAGTGGGGCTCATCTCTGGAGATATTCCAAACCTGACTGGACACCATCCTGTGCAACCTGCTCTAGTTTCAACTACTCTGGTAGTGGGGTTGGACTAGATGATCTCCAAAGGCCCCTTCCAACCCCTAATATTTGGTGATTCTGTGAGTTAGTTAAACTTTATTCTGATCTCCCTATTAAAAAAATATAAAAAGTTAGTAAGTTCAGCAGTGCTAAGTTTGTTGTCTTCTCCTGTAAATGCCCAGAGTCCCTGGCTATATTCTTACACTGTTCTTTTCCCATGGAAAAACATTGCAAACACACACTGTATTCAAATGAACTATAGTGCTCTGTACCATGACAGATGTTATATCTTCCTGCAGAATAGGACAGCCTCGATGAGGACAGATCTTGAAGAAATCAAAACATTTGACTCCACAATGAGTACTCTTCTCTTTTGTACTCCTGCAAATGGTGTATTTCCTACTTTGTTCTTTGCTTGTATGTTTAGCAGTTTAACAGCAGAGACTGATTCACCAATATTTGTCCTTGGTCTTATCCCACTTACAACCCACTGTAAAGCAGTTTTTCTTTCAGGGATAATTATTGCTTGCTTTCTATACAACGTGCATATATACATATAATAAAAGAATCAACATATACCTCACTGCTTTCTGACTATTAGATTGCAGGAGGCAGATCTTACAAGCTGGTACAAAATAATGCAAAAAATGAATACTAATAGGACTGAGAAGGCATAGGCCTTTTGACATCTCCAGTACAAAACTGTGAATGCTGGGGTACTAAACAGAGAATGGACCACAAGAAGCAGCCACATTCTCGTGCTCTCCCCAAACAGCATCTCCTATGGCTACTGCTGGAGAAAGGCCATTGCCTAGACCAATGGTCACTGCAGTGACCCTGCACAGCATTAGTCAGTGTTCTTGCAGTCTAATCCATTAACTTACTTGATAAAATATTGTCCACTGTTCATGGAAGGAATTCTTCTGAGCTAGTGATGTTATCATAACCTTTTAATTCATGCACATTTTTCCCCAATTCTTCCAAATGTCTGGGAAAATTATGCATACCACAGATGCTGCAGCTCCATACACTGCAGTTTTGCAAACTCTGAGCTATATAGACCTTCCTGCCTCAGGCCTCTTGTCTCTCATGGCCATAATGCCAGAGCAGCCCCACGCCCTCCTCAAGAATACCTCATTTCCAACTGCATGACCTTTTCTGCTCAGCCAAGTCTAATCATTTTGCCAGAAGTCAATTCTGGGTCTTTCAGCAACTTTAAAAGCTTTGTGATACATTTGAACTGTGGGTTCTTCTGTTAAAAAGAGTATCAGTTCTTCAGTAACACAGCTCTACAGCCTCACAGCAATTAGAGGCTTTAAAGCATTTTACTGTTTGTTCTTGCTATTTAAAATACAGTATTCATGTATTTATTTTTAGGTAGAATGAAGTACTGCTCATATTTCTCTAAGTTCCACAAATCCTGGCTCCAGTTAAATGGAAACAATGAAAAAGCATTAAGGACTACAACATCAGCTATCCTAATAAATGTAACTACCTTCTGTTCTTTTCTGGTCACACTCTTTCATAGCAGATATGCAAAAAACGCTTTTTAGCCTGTCTCTGGGTTTTTCACTAGTTTCTCCATCTTTGCCACTCTGATAGGGCTATAAAATACTACTTCTCGATTCAAAATGAACTCTTGACTCCTAGTTCTTCAGTACTACTCTGTTCAGTGACTACTGAGCTCCAGGAAGCTTAACAGTGGCCTGATGCTTTCAGAAACTGTTTAACTAATGAGCACCAGCCTCTCACCACCACCATCAGCTTTCACTCAGTTCAGCCAGTCTCTGAAGCTACAGAACCCAGGGGTACCTAAAGAAGTAAAAAGAAACTTCCTTGGCAGAGAACAAACAGAATTTACTGTGGTAAGCACATACTCATTCATAATTTGTTACAAATACACTCTAATACCACCAAGAATACTTTTCAGAAGTTTATTTATTGCAAACCATGAACAAAGACAAACACTCCAAAGAAACTGATACCAAGTCTGACCCTAAAATCTAGACTTTCTATCAGTAAGAAAAATGAAAAATTATTTTTCTCAGTATTATTTTGTTTAACAGAAGGATGGACCTCTCAATCAGGTATCAAAACCAGCATGTTTTCAGATTTAGAAGGGAAGATCCTAACCTATTATTTTAACATACAACTGACACTCATACTAAAACTTTAGACCAATTTCAAAACCCAGTAACAAAAAAAAGAAGGCAAAAATATTTAGGGATATGATTGTGAAAGCAAATGCAGTCACTCAGCATCCTATTCTTTCACAGTGCAGGAATAACTACTACTGAGGCCTTGAAAGAGCTCTTCCTACCACACGAATTTTTACTATTTCAAGAGTACAATCCAAATGAATCTGTTTTTTTTTTTAAATGATATAAAACTATCCCATAACACAGAAGTAACACAAAGAGGTATAAGCTTCCCAAAGACATGTGACTTTCCATTCCCAGTTGCTCTCATCTTTTGCTGTATAAAAACTGTCCACAGTGCAGCATCAAAACCCATTTGGAGTTTTCAAATCTACTGTGGAGCTCACAAGGCAGCCACAGCACCAGCCTCAGCAAGAAAAACATTCCTATGTTCTGCATGAGATGCACACATAACCCTGGCAGCACACTTCTATGAGATGTAGTCTGATGGGTTTTTTTTCTCTCAAGATAACTCCTTGTCCCACATGTTTGTTTGGGGCATAAATATGCATAATGACTTAACACACACAGACACCAGCTATACGGCTTAGTAACTCAAATTACCTCCAAGTTTATTCCTCCTTCTTGAATCAGAAGTGAAATCTCCACTCATTTTGCCAAACAGTGAAATTCTAATTTATTTGTAAGCACATATTGTCCTATCTATAGTATATCAGTAGTTTAAGGCAATCTAGAAGATTTGTACTTATCACAATTTGGAACAGGATTGTTACACTCTATGAATGACAGCAGAATTTTAAGATTTCTAGCTACTGTGAAGTGTTAGAAATGTTAATGATCTTCAGATGTCTGAAAAATAATTACCAGTTTGAGCTACAAATGTGAAAGGTTGCAATAATGCTTAAAAAGTCAGGTCAATAAAGAATAATAATAAATTCCCACTTTGGCACAGAAGCCAGAAAGAAAGATGGACCAAAAAGAAAAGGAGAAAACTGCAGAACATAAGTTCACTTATATCAGAATATTTCTTTTTTCACAGTAAGAAAAGCAAACAAGAAAATACCTTCCAAAAGATATAAAGAGCCCCAGATGAACAGAATCTCTCTCTGGACCTTTCACAAATTCCACCTTAACCAAAAGCGGGGAAATTTCAAACCCACACTGAACAGGGCATATCACTGGACTTAGATACCACATCCCTGCTTTCTAGTAGCTGAAAATGTATTGACAGTAATCTGATGAAGAAGACAAGAGTAGCCAATTTGGAGAAAAGCCTATTTAAACCTGATTTTCTGTATTTACAGGTTTCCCTTTAACACATCAAAATACTGCAAGAAAAACTACATTTTTGTCTTCCTACCACTAAGCCACTAAGATTAAACTGAAGAGGATGACTGCATCTCACAATGCTCATATGCTCTAGAGAAACACAGAAGATAGAACTCCACTAAGTGAAAGCTAGTTTTATTTTTCTAAGTACTATATTAAAAACACCAATGCCCCACATTTTGTTGAGAAAATGGAAAGAACAGCCCAGTAACAAAAGTATTATCTACATTTACCATATAAATGGAGAAGTATAAAAACTAAGAGGAAAAGAGTTAAGAAAAACAAGAAAAGCAGAAAAGTGATAAAGGAAACACAAAAAAGCAAGATGACAAAAAGGTAACAAAATCACATTTTTCAGTATTATTTCATCTTCTTTCCTATGTTAGATAAGGGATTACATTGCCAAATCAATCCTCAAAAATTTAAAAAGCCACATTATATTCCCACACAAATTTAGTTTTGTTACTGCAATGATATCTGTTGCCTTGACACTAATACATGGAGAATGACACACATACCTATTCTTATAAAAATTCTACACACTAATGTAAATAGGAAAAAAAGAAAAAAAAAAAGAGTGAGGGAAAGGATTAAGTTGAATAATATTTGACTGCTAGGCTGAGAACAGACCTTTAGCCTTCCCTAGAAACCAAGGTCTGTGTACAAACAGGAATCTACCTATGAGCAGTGACTCCAGACTTCACACATCGTATCCTATGCATGTACCATCAACCTGAGTAAATACACAGTCTTGTACGATGCAAGACACTCATCCTTACATTCAAAGGAATGTGATGACAGGTACAGAGTAAAAACCAGCAATAGCTTTGGCATAGATTATCTCCACTGCCAGTCACCATCAACACAACTAATTGGTTACTGGATTTAACAATCAAAGTATTCAAGGACAAACAAATGAAAGGTCAATAAAGAACTGCATTATATGGACAAGTGTCTGTGCTAAACTCATAGCCCCTGCATGTTGGTGTCGGAGACAAAAGTGCAGCCCAAGCCTCCTACTCCTCTTTAACCTCCTATACGCCCTTTCCTCCCCACCCTAGCTCAGGGGTGTGGGGGAAATGGGATGGACAGTTTTTTGTTTGCTTTTAACATCACAATATACAATCCCATTTTTATTTCAAGGGAAATATCAACACTGAAAGCACATATAAATATCAAATGACTACATTAAAAATAGGGGTTTATCATAATGATGATTTTAACCTTTTCTGAAATTACAGCTCAAAAGTAACCAATGATAAAATATACAACCCTATTACTTTTCATTTTAATTGGTCTTCAATTCTCCACTAGCAAGATGCACTGCAGTATGCATCTTAGGAATGTACAGTTAGAACATTAGTTACACACAGAAAAAGTTTTGTGAGATTTCAGTAGTCAAGTGCTATCAGCCAATTGTTTTTTAAAATGTATTTATTTTTCATTTAAATTTCAGTACAGCTGCACAATCTTGTGATCTAATCATCATGCAAAACTACAGGATTTAACAGAAAGGAAACCAAAAGGTGTCTCCAAGATACGTCTGCTCTACCTACCAGGCTAAAGAGAATATGCTGACATTTAACATAGATCCTACCACTGGTTATAATCATATTTAAAACACACATATGCTAACACAAAGAACCATTTTCTAATGAATAACTAGTATCTCTAAAAACTCACACATGTATACATACAAACTCTCGCTAAACTAGAAAAAACAACACAACAACACCCCACACACACCAAACCCCACCTCTCACAGATATCACAAAATAACAATGTCATTGTTAAACTAAAGGATTCTGGAATTCCTTCTACACACTTTCTCTGACATCTTCACACACTAAAATGCAGGGGTCAGTGATACTGAAACAAGGAACGGCAGTTCCACTCTTGTGCACATACGAAAGCAAGTGACCCAAGCTATTATTCCAGTCTAAGGCACTTTTTGTTCCCAATATCCAGATGCAGCAGCTTTTTTTCCCCCTTTCTTTCTTTCTTTTTTTTTTCTAAAAAGAAATGACTGTGGACACCTCCTTCACATTTTCCTTTTCTTCAGCATTTTCACTTCATAAAGCTGCAGTCAATGTGTTTTGTGTGTGGTGAGAAGGGAATGGCACATTCAGTGGTGGTCTCAGCCACAGCCTACATTGGTGGCTCAAGTAGTCTCAGGATTAGGTCTTTGTGTGTGATGAAAGGATATGAAAAGTCAGTTATTTAAACTCAGTCAAGCTGTTGATTTTGGGGAGGAAAAAGGTTTTGCAATTCAGTTTTTCTCAATAAATCACTGCCCTTTTCCAAGGGCAGCTGCAGATAGTTCACATGTTTGCAGTGTTCTCCAGAAACAAAACAATTGTGATTTTTTTTTACCCCTCATAGGGTAAGAAATCAAAATGATGGGGTCATCACATTAAGTTACTCAAATTCACTAGAAACTAAGGCAGAAAATCAACTCTGTTAACAGGTAATAAGATCACTGAAGAATTACAAGGGCAAGAAAACACCCCTTTAAAATTTATCATAATAATTAGCAAAACTAATAGAAAGTCTGAAATGTATTTCACTGTCCTATGTATTCAATGACTCTATAATTTTCAATCAGTAGTTCGTCAGTTTGAGTACTCATCCTGCATCACCTTAGATCACAGTCTAAAGATGTCAAGCCTCTGGAGATCTATCTCAAGTCAAAGTGACATTCAGGTACTAAAATCAACCTTTGACAAGCGTTCAAAAAACAGCATCCAACAAACTAGTCACTTAAGAATATCTGGACTACTGTGTATAAAATACTATTAAATATATTGGGTTCTTAATTCCTATGCTTCCTTGTTGAACTCCTGTATTCTGCTCCTTGGTTGACCTTTTTCCAAATTAGTATAATGTATTTTATTAGTGCGGCACTGAGCTAAACATTGCTATGCATTTTAACCACAACATTTTAAACTACAAGCCCCACATCTGCCAGTGAAGTCCACACCAACAGAACCACAGAGCTTAAGGCAGGAGGAGAAACAACAGTTTTTTATGTATGTATGGCTAGGCTTCACAAACGAAGATCCAGGGAGGGCTCCATCCTCTAAGGCTGCTGTCAGGCCTGCCCTCTGATTAAACTAATATATATACAGCATATATATCTAAATGAAGTAGATGTTTAAATCCTCTTACAATATTTTAAAGCACTGGAATGCCCTTCTCAAAAGTAAGCCTTTACCTGAGGTGATTGTAACTCAGTTGGAAAACACATGCCAAAAATACATAAGACAGAAAAAAGAAAGTGAGATGCAATACTGAGGCTAAGGAAGCTAACAGCACTATGGCAAGTAATTAAAGATATAGGAGCTCACAAAATATATACACCACCTTCACCAAAGAAGTTCACTCAGCTTTTTGATTATCCGAACCGGCCTAAAGACATTAATTACTATTTGATTTTACAAACACATTTAGTGCTGTAGAAATAGTGTTTTAGTAGAAATAACAAGTGTCATAATCAACACAGTATTGCTTTTCATTTTCTTTTTAGGAGAATTTGTATGGAACCTTATGGTCAGCCAGAATTCATTACAGAAGGTCAAGCTTAGACTGCAAACTGTAAAGTTTTTTTTTACTTTAATGAGCTTTAACTGGACTGTAAATGTATAATTAAAGGTATCTCAGTTGAAATGTCTAACTTAACCTTTGGTTGCCTTGCAGCTTTATATTTCACATCTACCCACAGTGCTCTGTTCGAAAGCTATGTGGTCAAATATTGCCATAAATGTGTTCTCATAAAAGAGACTTATTTTTTTGATTGTACACCTTGTGGATCCAGCAGTAATTTCTGATTCAGCAGTAATTTCTGATTCTTTTGATTCTACCAAAAAAAAAAAAAAGTCAACTGCACTACCATGATATGTCTCCTATGTTAAAATCTGTAAATTAAGAAAAAAAATGACCACCTCCTAGAGAGGACTATCTGTCCTGCCCTCAATCTCTAGAAAAACAGCTGTGCTATATTTTGGTGCACTTAAAACCAAAGAAAGAAAGGATTGCAGGAAATTTTGAAAACAGTTAGAGTTGCTACTTTGGGACCTATTACAAAGCAAAAGTTTTGCAAACTCTAGTCAGATTTTCAGAAGTATACACGAAGGTTATGATGCATTTTTGTGCCTGCCTTTTATTTTTTATGTAATAAGTGTACAGTAACTATTCACTGTCTTTAAGAGCCCTGACTGTTTTTTCTTTATTGACTCAATAGAAGATGTACAAAATTCAACAATTTTAGTTTGAGGAATTAATTTTCATCTAGTCTAGCTGTCGAGACTAATCATGGTCATTATGACTGTACTGCAGTGTATAAATCTTATTAGACACTCTAAAAAGAACATTACCACTTTTTAGCACTGCCTTAAAATCTGTACTTAGTATAATGATGAAATTCTCAAAACTAGAAGATTTCATTTATTTATAGGTATTCAAATGGACTCATACTGTAGTTTTTGGGTGTCCATCACATTGTGTTTATTTGTGCAGAAATTATACACTCACTTGCCATTATAGTAACAGGGTGGAATACTTCACAATAATCCTAGAAATAACTCAGAAAAAGGACCACTTCTTCAGTGCAAATCCGCTCAAGAAAAGCTTCTATACACAAAGTAAGATGAACCAGTTACTGCATTGTTTATTAAGTTTCACTTGATTCCTCCTGACAACCATTTAAACAATGAATGTTGGGAAATGTCTCTCAAAGAATCAGCAACAATGGCTGGGATCAGAGCTTTTATATTTAGCTAATACTGTTTTTAGAAAGGAGAAAATATTTCTTCCTGAAGGGATTACAGGAAGTCTTATAAAAGACACCTGCAAACAAAGCAAGTGACAAAAGATCTCTATCATAATTGATAACAGTTATCCTTTGTAAAAATCTGTGCTTCTCCAGAAATAAATATCATATCTTTTCTATTGAACTTCCAAAAGGCATCCACTAGCCAACAAGCTTGCCAATCAAGAGTAGTAACTTTTAGACAACCTGCGAAGAAGGAAGTGCCTTTGTCTTATGGATAGTAGCACATTATTAATCAGCAGTAAGTTTCTAAACTTTCTGATGCCAAATAGAACAGTCAAGCTTTGAAATACAGTATCGTTTTATTAGCCTACTGGGCATGTAACACTGCTTTTTTTTTTTTTAAAGGAAAACTTTTCACTCACAGAATTTGACAAGTAATTCAACAGCCAATTTAAAAGAAATGCACAAAGTAACCAAGAAGAGAGGGAATATTTACAAAATGTGGTTTACAGTAGAAGCTTGAAAGAAGAAAACAACCATGTCTAGACTAACAGCCTTGATTCTTTCATCCCAGACCAGTTAAGTTTTGATAAGCACATACTGCCTGAAGTATCTATACACTGGTCAAATAAGTATGTTTTCCAATTTGCTAGCAGGTGATTCGGTTCTCTGTACGTGCTGTGCATACACATTAGGCTCCTTCCTTAGCTTGCTTTTGGAGCAATCCAGTTGGTTCTCTGTGACAAAAAAGGAGAGTGGAACTCTGAGGACAGTTTGCTTCAGGGTCTGCTCCCAAAATAAGTATGGAAAAGATCACACCAATTTTGGCTCCCTCAACTACTGCAGACTTCTCTAACATTTTCCCAGCAAATTTTTTATCCTCTGACAACCCTACATGCCTTCAAACCACATGTCAGGGCATGCAAAACACCCACTCGGCTTCGTTCTATAAAAACACCATGCACGTGGGCTGCAAAACAACTCTCACATTATTGTAAATGCATGGACCTAAGGAAAAGGGTTAAACACTATCTCAGGACCACAGGACACAGAAGATGCTCTGGCCATGAGCAGCACGTAGTTTGAAAACATAGAACACAGTCTGCTGTGATGGGGACAAACCTATGCAAATACAAACCCCACTGCATTGCTTGGTCTGATGGCCAAGGAGCACTATGCAAAGAGAGATGGTTGCGGATGCAAATCCTATGCTAAGAGATGATAAGGATTGCAAGACAGTCTGAGCTTACAGCCAGAAAGAAAAGCACACAACTATTGCCCCAAAAGAGCCGAAATAAATACATTCCATCTAATAAGACAATTAATAAGACTGAAGACAATTTGGAATCAACAGAAAGTGAGTAGTATACTAAGGAAAGATGTTGATATTACATTTCATGGAGAGGTGGGCCCAGGTGAACCTCATGAGCTTCAACAAGACCAAGTGCAGGGTCCTGCACCTGGGTCAGAACAATTCCCACTATCAATACAGGCTAGGGGATGAGAAGATAGAAGACCTGCAGAAAAGGACTTGGGGATGCTGATGGATGAGAAACTGGGCATGAGCAAACAGTGCACACTGGCAGCCCAGAAGGCCAACCACATCCTGGGCTGCATCAAAAGAAGCGTGACCAGCAGATNCAGAAAAGAATCTGCCAGGACCTTAAAAGTCCATAAATTTAAAACCTTAATATTCACTTTAAGCAAATTGTTAATTCACAAAAAACCCCAACTGCTTTAATTGATAGGTAAACTACATCATTTCTTCCCCAAAATGAGATGTAGCACTGTAATGCTCTGAAAACCAAAACACATACCTCAGCACCACACTGAACTAGGAAAAAGACTTTATCTTAAGAAATGTTTTACTAATTCTTCAAAGTATCTTTTTTCCCTGTCAGGAGTACAGCATTAACACCACAAACTGCTCAACCGCAAATGACTTCGGTTTATTTTTAAAGAAGTCAAAGTAAAGTTCAGATCCTGAATAAGTTACATCTATGAGACAAAGCAAAGTTAGCAATAGCACCTTAAGAAACATTTCTGACTTGAGCATGACAGGTCTGATCCACTAAGTCATTTCTTTCTCTAGCCTCCATGATTCTGTGTATTCTGTGATTCATGTTATTTTCATACATTAAGATCCATTTTTTTGCAGCTCTATCCTTCAGCTTTTTTACAAGGAGGATTAATAGCAACTGCAACAGAAGAACTACCTTGATGTCATATATAATCCTTTATCCTTTCACCATCATCAAAATCTCAGTGCTTTTTTGTCCATCTTTCTTGTCTGCAGCAACTTATTTCACCTGTTCCTATTAAGGCTATTATATTCACCCTATTACTACTAATCTTTTCTTTGTAAATAGCCACACCTATTTTAATCCAAAATGGTGCGCTAAGCATTTGATTCTTTGTGGAAGTAGACACATAATTAGGTTAATCTGTGCTATCTTTTCATGTGAGTTGATTGTTTCTTTACTATGGACGTATTTCTTATAACAGTAATAAGCTTGCCAGATTGCTTGGAGGCAAATCAGGAGCAATTTACCAAGCATGTAGCTACTATGAACTGAAATCTCAACATAATAGCAAGCTGTGTACAGCCACTCCTACCTGCCAGTTATTACTCATGTTAGCTTTTTACTGACACATTCAATTTCAACCACACCTTTCTTTCACAAACAAGTACTTTCATTCAACTCAGCTACATCTATGACAAATAGCTGATCTTCACTGAAGCATTCAATAATTCAGAATGCAGTGCAGAAGTCTTTGACAAGAGCAACCACATTACCTGCACAAAGTCCAAAAACGTCAATGGAAGCAAGTCATCCAGGTGGCCAATATCTTTGGAGAAACGATTTAAGATTCTTCCTACAGAAACAGGGTTGGAGAAAAACAAGAAGAATAAAGTAAATGTAATTCCTGAAAAGATCTAAGTATCTTGAACACACCATGTTTTACCATTTTAGGAACAGCTAAAAGTAAACAGCTGGAATCTAAAGATAAAAAGACACTTTTTGAAACCACCATGAAGGGAATATTTTACAAACACTGCAACCTGTTTTGAAGAACATTTCTTTACAAATTCATTTCAATTAAATAAAAAACCTCTACTTAAACTGCCAGGGAAAAAATAGGGCTTTGAAGATAATTGTTCAATAGAATTTAACAGGTGAAAGACACATACTTTATATGCTTAACATATGCAGGGAAAAGTTTACAGTTGAGACAATTTAATGCAAGTTTCATCAAGTAGCATTAGCCAGAATCTGCTGCTATCCCTGACAAACTCACTAGTGCATGCATGTCCCAGATAGATGATCGCTGATCTAGCTGATCCTTTTTTGTATTTCTGTTCCCATCCCTCCACTATTATACATGGATTCAAATTGCAAGTGTTTCTGAAACAAAATTTGAGATAGATTTGTGTTCATGCAACCTTACATTTATATTTATTCAAAGCCCTGACAATACTGATCTTTATTAAAGCTAATAAAACAATTTTTAATCTACTGTCAGTGAAGCATTTATACTTCTCTATTTATCCAAGTTCTACGTGAGAGAAAAAAATCTGTTACAGCAAGAGTTCTTTAATAATTAAAGTCACAATCATAAGTGGATTATTATCTTTCTATATTAATCAATATCTCTACTAATCAGGAGAGAAACTAAAGTAAGAATGGGAATTTGGCCTTTTCTAAGGTGTGCAATGCCTGTACATGCATTCACATTGCTTTTTTATCTACATACATCTTGATTCAATTATTACTTCTAACCGGTACAAACACATTCACTGCACTGGCAACAAAAGACTTTTTTTTTATTTTCAAAGTAACTCATTAAACTGAAAGTAGTTATGTTTAAACTTTCCATGGAGGGTGTTTGAGACGTAATTCAGAGATAAGAGATAGTGAAGTAACTTCTGCAGAAACCATCATTCTAGTTCTCTGTTCATGGCTGTCCTGGAATTACAAATTTTGTTGCATAACATCAATTTAACTTTTTAAGGCAATTTCTGTTCCACACCAAGTAATACACAAAACATGTTTTCCTCAGGCCTGGGATACAACTCTAAAGAGAGATACTGGTGGCAAACAGCTTGTTCTGCAGTATTTTTCTACCAAAGGCAATTACTTATGGAAGACAACAGTAGAATTCATCTGACTTTAGGCTTTGCACACAGAGATAGTAGCCTAAGACTCAGCAAAATCTCTTTCATCTCCTTCTGCTGGGAATGGCAACTGGGGATGTTCCCTTTCACTTATTTCATGTTGGGGCAGATACACCAGAAGGAACTCCAAGGCACCTTTTTTTTAAAGTTTCCTTTTCCTGTGATTTCCTTACTGGCCATGGAAGAGTCATCTAGCACATACTGCATGCATGCTGTAGCTAAGACTTTTTAATGTCCCTAAATATCACATTCCAGGTTATTTTTAAATGAAACAAGACTTCACTGGCAAAAGGAAAAATTTCAAAGAGGTTAAATGCTTCCTTCTGATGGGGTTTTCCTTAACAGCCTGTCCAAGGCAGCAGATGAGGAAAATGAAGGCATAATGGATTTGGCTCAGGGTATTAGCAATCTGTTCCCAGCTTTGTCACTTGCCTTCTGAGTGACTTCACTTTATTTTACAGAGTGAAGAGCAGACCAAGGAGAGGTGACAGTGCTAAGCTCCTCCATGAAACACTGTGAGACCCACCAATAACAAGCTGAACATAAGGGCAAAGGATTATTCCCCTAGCAAGCAAACTCCACCTTAATTCAGCCTTAGAATCCTCCTTTGCCTCTTAACCCCAAATACATTTTATTTGTAGTGTTTTCAGACTGATATAAGAAGCTATTGTGCAAAGGCAATCCCACATAACACTGCTGGGAGGCAACAAGGTCACTCAGGCTGGCCACTTTCCATGGCCACAGCACAGGTCAGGTCAATGTCAGCACCTCTAGGAATCAAGCAATGCCTTCATGATCTCCCTCATCTCACAAGTGGAAGAGCATATCCAGACTTGTTCCTGAAAAAGTGCTGTGCTTACTCTCATTTTGTACAGTATGGACAAGGCCTTAAGGGCTAGAGGAGAAAAGCCTTTACAAAATCCTTGCTGTCAAAAGCAATTTAACTCTTGGGTTACTTCAGTTTCAGCAGTATCTCAGAGTTCAGCTCTCATTTCCGTCCCCTGAGATTTCTGTTGGAGAATCATTAAAGTTGCAGGAATCTGCAGATTTTGTGTCTGGGTTTTGGGGTATTTTTCAGCAAGAGAAGAGAAAGAAGAGAAGCAAAAGAAGAGAAGAGAAGAGAAGAGAAGAGAAGAGAAGAGAAGAGAAGAGAAGAGAAGAGAAGAGAAGAGAAGAGAAGAGAAGAATAACATTTCTCTTGGGACCTACAATGATCATCTAGTCCAAATGCATGGCCACTTCAGGACTGACAAGAAATACATTATTAAGGGCATTGTCCAAATGTCTCTTAAACACTGACAGGTTTGGGGCATCAGTGACATCTCTATGAAGCCTGTTCCAGTGTTCAACCAGCCTCTTGGTACAGAAACATTTCCTAATGTCCAGTCTAAACCTCTCCTGGCACAGCTCAGCTTTGAACCACTCCCACAAGTGCTAGCATGGGATACAAGGGAGAAGAGATCAGCAGGAGGCTGTTAGAACCTCCACCCATTTCCTAAGAAAGTTTCAGATTAATGCCACAGTGATGACACAGATCTGTCCCAGCACTTTCAGTGGTAAAAAGCCAACATCGAAAAAAATAAGAGCTGCAAAATACTTCCCCTCATCCTGCACAGCAAGAGCAACTGTGACAATGTTCTCCTTCACAGTAACACCTCTTCCAGTGAAGTTCTTTGAAGAACATGGTCA
This sequence comes from Bucco capensis, assembly GCA_013396975.1. Taxonomy (NCBI): domain Eukaryota; kingdom Metazoa; phylum Chordata; class Aves; order Piciformes; family Bucconidae; genus Bucco; species Bucco capensis. The sequence continues at coordinate 1,019,245 of VWZO01003279.1, forward strand.
TGAAGGAAAACTTAATTCACTTGAGCCAGCCATGGCACTCCTCTGGTCTTACCATCTCTTCCACGCATCCACTAACCACCACGTACTCCAGTTCCCAATAGTAATCAAGCTGCTAATTAATTGCCAAAACTGTATTTTGGCAATTGCCTTACAAAACTGTTAAATATAATAGTGTTTATACAGAGCTGCAATCTGCTACTAGAAAAGTGGAAATTAATCTGACATTATCAATAAAACATGAATACATCTTCTAATCTGCCTAATCCTCTTTAAAATGTATCTTTTTACAGTCTGCCTGATACAATTAAAGAAATTTAAACAGTGTGGACAAGAATCAGCTGCTTCCAAAATAAACATTCAGGTGAATCTCTGCTATCAGAACTTCAGTTTTTTTGAATGCTCAAGTTATTGACAAAAGTCATTTATGATCGATTTAGCGTTTGCACATAGTAATTCTGGAAAACAACACCTGAACTCATTAAGCCTAGGAAAATATTTCACTTCTTGCTAAGAGATCCACATCTCCCTCTTGTAACATTAGTAGAGTGACCATTAATGCTTTTCTACTGCTAAAGGCAAGTGACAAAGCCACAAGGTTTGGCCATATTTTTGTTTTTGCTAGTTTTCAATGGTACCAGCCCAGTGACTGTAGAAGAGAAAATATAAACCTGGAGATGGATTTCAGATCCTCTTCACAGAGACGCAACTGAAGTGACATTTTTATTCAGCACATCCTACACAGAAGCAAGTTACAGTAATCCACTAAAGCAAGCAAGCTCCCTCAGCCCATATAGTAGAGAGAGCAATGCACCTCCAGGCAGAAGTGCTATGCTTTGGAAATAGCCACAAAATGCCCCACAGCCAGCATGATATTGCATCCAGAACGATTGCTACATTCATAAGCATGTCTACAAGTAAATTAGGTTTATTTCGCAAGGTATGAAGAAACAACTATTTTCACTTACTGGAAGCACTGTAAATTAGCAGCTTACTTATGCATTATTAAGCATGCAAGAGAAAACATTCCAGATACGAAAGTTATAGCCATTTTGATTCAGGACTCAAAATGCTGACAGTTGACTACACTTTCCACTAGCATTTGCAAACCTAACTTTTGGGGATGGTTCTTCAGATTAAAGGAACTGTTACCCTTGCTATTCAAGAAGGGCAGGACCTGCACAAGGCACTAAAAGAAATTTTTTTTTTTTCTCTCCAAAACTTCTAATATCCTTCTCTCCCAAACTTACAGAATATCAACATCATCTTCCCACAATACTTCATACTTCAAAAAAAACTAAATTCCTTAAGTGAGTATCTCAGTGATACAGATACATGACATGAGACAGTAATTCTTAATCTAGTCCAGTATTTTCAATATACAAAAATTTTCAAGCTCACTTAATACTTCCAGAGAGTTTCAGTCCGGGCTTCAAAAGCAAAAAGAAAACACTAAATCTAAAACTTATAAGGAAAAGCAAATGTCATGAAACCACCAAGAGAAAACTCTTTAAAGAAATCAAGAACTAAGTATGCCAATGTTACAACAGCATCCAAGTTTGTGTGTATGTTTTAATCCTTCTTAGGCTTCCACATGGTGTGCAGCATCAGTAGCAAGTTGAAGAGAGCATGTTCCCTTTTGCAACAGTCCTATGTTTGTTTTTACATCAAATAACTTAATCAGAACACACACTGTTGTTTGATTTCTTCTGAAGTAATTAATTAACCATTCAATGACAACTAATCATAGTTAAATAAGGGTCTGTCACTGAAGTGCTATGTACACATTTCAGACTATCTAATGGTCAAATACTTGGCAGTATCAAAGTTAAACAATGATTCACTAAACCTCCTCCACTATATAATAGTTAAGCTAAACTTGAAGTGAAAGAATCAAACCTCTTTTGTTCTCCATGAAAAAGATATCAAACCTCAGTATGTGATATTCTTTTCTTCCTCACTCTGTAAACTGCTTTAATTGCATGAATCAGGAGGTGTTCAGGTGCCACATACCCACTCTGCTTCTGCAGGTGCCTACTGATATTTTCAAATAGATGTTCAAACCTATCATCCAAATAATGAAAACACTTGACCAGGTGCCACACCTATTTAAAATGTTTATACATACTTCACCATGAAAGAAATAAAATCTAAACTCAATCAACACTTAGGCTGTAAACAGCAGAAAGGTTTTTTTTAAACAAGAAACTAGGATCCTCCACTGGAACAACCAAATGCCACTGATATCATTTGGTATTGTGCAACCTACATTCCAAATATCAAGGACCCTAGGAGCAGCAGTACATTATTTCTAAATGTATTTGGCATTTCTAGTGTACTTTGTTGGCCAGTGCATTTACTGAAATACTTCAGTATAACAGAATAGAGTGGGCAGATTGATTCTATACGTTTTGCAAAGAGTTTACAAAGCCTTTATACCCACTTGTTTCATCACACATTGCAGAAATACTTTGTTGCTACTTCTCTAGTCCACTGTTTGGAAAAGTAGGTCCTGCTAGGGACAGAGAGATTTTGCCACTTGTGTGTGTGTGTGCACATGGGTGCACACTTTCGGAATTTTTTTTCCCCTCACAGATCAGGTTAATCCTCAATCCAGGGAATTTTAATTGCATCACACTTTAGTTGAATATGCAAATGTTATTAATAAATACTGCTTTGCTTAGTAACCTAAACTCCTCCATGGCAATTGGGTCTAAATATTAATTTTCACATACAAGTACACTGCATTTCCCAGGGGAAAAAATATTGAAAATCTCTTTATCTGCTCTGCAACTGCGAAGCCAGGAACATCTACCCAACACCCAGCCTCCATGAAGAAAAAGTAACAAATTAAACATTATCTCCCACTCCTTGCTGCAAGTTCACAGAAACCTGCCTGAAAGCAACTTGCACTGCTAGGAAGAGATTCAAGAAGGTACTTAGTCATATGTGTGTAACTAAATGTAAGCAACTTCAACTGGAGTTGCTTCAAGGCAGTCATACCACAGAGATGCTCTTCTGGTCTAATCACAGAATCACAGAAGAGACCTTTAAGATCATCAAGTCCAACAATAACACAGCACTGCCAAGTCACCAGTAAATAGTGTCACTAAGCACCACATCTACATATGCTTTAACTATCTCCAGAGTTGGTGACTTGACCACTTCCCTGGGCAGCTTGTGCTAATGCTTGACAATGCTTTTAGGGATGAAATTTTTCCTAATATCCAATTTTAAACCTTCCCTGCTGCTTCCTCTTGTCTGTTGCTTGTTGCTTGGGAGAAGACACCAACACTCACCTTGCTACAACCACCTTCTAGGTAGTTTTAGAGAGCAATCAAGTCTTCCATGAGCCTCCTTTCCTCCAGGCTAAACAACCTGAGTTCCATCAGCCACTCCTTGTAAGACTCATGTTCTAGAAAGCTTTATTGCCCTTCTTTGGTTACACTTCAGCACCTCTATGTTTCCCTTATAGCAAGGGGCCCAAAACAACAACATAGTACTCAAGGTGCAGCCTCATCAGTTCCAAGCATAGGGGGTCAATCACTTCCCCAATTGTCTAAGACAACTTTAAATTAGAGGGACCCACGTCAAATAATCAAAAGTGCACACTCCACAGCCATCTACTTCACCCAACAAGGAGGAGAAGCCCCCTGTGCACCACTCCCTGCTGACATCACACACCAGGGCACCACATGCCCAAGGAAGGCAGAATGCTGGTGTGAGGGTGGCTGCCACACCAGAGTGCCATCAGTGCCCTTGGTCCTGGTGAGGTGCGCTGCCACAGACCACACTTCAGCTTAGGTATATGTAGAGGTGTTAACTTAATGAGAGAAATCATGTACATTAACAGTCCAAATTACAGCATATAAATCTAAAGTTAGTAAAATAATGCTCAGAAGTGCAGATGTGGTATTAAAGCATACTCAAAGGTAGGAATAAAAGAAATAGCTACACAGAACTGGGTACGTTTGAACACCCATCAGTTTAAATACTGAACATGTTTCCCATTCTATCAGTGGTATAAACTGACAGCTTCCCACATATGTTGCTGTTAAGACATGTCTTTCAGTGACTGATAAGTCTTCACCCATGCTTGGTTCACACACATACACCCGATAAAGAGAAAAAAAAAAAAGAAAGGAAAAAAAAAAGTCCTGCAGCCCGAAGCAGCCTTCGTTTTCATCAAAGCAGCAACAAAATGGATTGTCCATATCAAACGCTGGCAGGAAGCAGGCATTACATCAACCTTGTAAAATACAACTATGAATCAACAAAATAATTAAAGATGGATTACTGACTTTGAAAGGAACTGTAAGTGAAATATTTCTTCAGAAAGAAATCTGGAAATGCATCTCCTGCATAGCTGTCAATTACTGATCTACTCTGGTTTTTCTTCCATATTTCTATACAGAAACGTCAATAGGTCTGTTATCTTTTTTTAATGTATGTTTAGCACCACATGTCCACACAAACTGCCATATACAGCATTACTGTCTTCCCCACAGGCATCCTATAAATATAAATAAGAAATCCTACCCCTTTTTTTTTTTTTCCTTTAGCAGCCTGAAACTGACAGGAATATTATCACTTCCTTAGACATTTGCAAATGGGCACAGTTGTGCTAGGCCAAAATATGCTGAGATCATAATATCCATTTATCTAAACTGCCAACATGTAATGAATTCAGGTGGGATGCCTTCTATCCAAATTAATTTACTACTTGAAAAGGACTTTTTACACAAATGATGTCAAACAGGAAAACAGTTAGGAAACGAGAAGAAAATGTGAACACTATGTTTGATCTTAAATTTTTAAGTGTAGGATTTAAAGGAAGAAACACTATGATGAAGATAAGAATGGAAAACAGGTTTCTTTGGAAATGAATTCCTATTTTTACTGCTGACGGAGACATCTACGTTACCTAGGAGGGGAGTGAAAGATGGGATGCAAAAAAAATGTCTATTTTTATGTACCCCACAACGGTAAGAATACTGTAGAATTCTAACTGTACAGTTGTTCCTTGAGCTTTCCAGTGCTCTAGAAAGACACATGATTTTAATGACTTACTGATTATTCTGCTTGTAGAAAATCAGACTAGGTCAATGTTTCATGCAAGTTGACTTATGTTGAATTATCCCTTTGCTAAATTATATGGAACAGCTGATTTGTCTTTCTTCCTATGTGTGCTTAGAAAAGCATGTGTATTAACATCAGTTACCAGCAAAGTGAAATAAGTGACCCATGACACCATGCAGAAAGGATCTATAAAGGCTTCATTAAAAACAGAAGAAAAAAAGAAGAAAAAAAGAAGAATTGTCTAGCTTCCCTTCCTTCTCAAATTGTCTTCATGAGAAATTTCAAAATACCTTCTGGATTGTAACTGCCTTTCATATTTTCATATTATTATATAGCACTACCAATTAACCAAGTTGGCTACAACTTCAGCTGTAACAGAATTTGCAAAACAGAATTTAACTTTGGGGCTGTATTATACTTGCTAACGAAATGATCTCTTTTACAAAGCATGACAAATCTGGGATAATATATTCATTAGCAACTTACAAGCTATTGATCTCTGCAATGATACCCCTTACCCTAATAATTAACATTCACAGATTTTTTTATTTTGAAATTTATTGTAAAATAAAGTATTAGAATAATTCAAAAGAAAAAACTTTTGTCTATGTAACAAAGCTTTATCTCATAACCCAAGCAGACAGCTACATCTCTGCTTTATAATTAGAATTACAATGAAAGCACACATATATCTCCCTACAACCACCCCAATCCTTGGAATAATATTCAATCTTTCATCTGTAATTCTGTGATGAAGATTGCCAACACAAAGTTGCAACAACTCCAGAAGTCAAGCTCTGGATATCCTTTCTGCTTCTTTTTAAACTCATTTTTATTCACTGGAGCTATTTTAAGTTATCATGAGTTTAAAGAATAAAATCTACATTTAAACATACTGGAAAAAAAATAAAATTAAGTCACCAACTCTAATGCACTGCCAAAACACAGCACAACCTAATTTCTGCTGTATACTACAACATAAGCAACAAGATATTTTTAAGGCACATAGCCCAACTGAACAAAAAAGAAAAAAATATACAGAGGAGGGGGTAGAAGTACAGTTGATCCTGGTCTCATTCCCCCTCCTGAAGGAGGGAAAAAATTAAAAATGGTACCCACTTGCAACTTATCAACTGGCCTTTAAAAAGATATCAAGCTGTACACTAACTACAGAATTTTCTGCTGCTTTATAACACCTTCTTTTCTATTCCAGATGCAAAGTTACCTACTTCTCACTACAATACAAACCATCACTATAATAGAAACCTGGAATAGTATACATGAAACACAGCCCTATATTGGCCTTTTACTAGCAAGATGCTGGATTTAATTCTTTCCTAAACTATTTAACAACAAAAACATCCACTTCTGAAAGAGCATTTTTGTAGTCTAGTTCTCCTTTCTGTTATAAATCCAATTTGTAAAACTGAAAATATGTCCCAAGTGTTGTTTTGCTGGAGGGGGGGCTTACAATGAATTAAACTGAACACTACAAATCAGGATGGACTGAAATATCTGAAGAGTATTCTGTTACTGGAATTTTTACATGACAGAACAGTTTTTAGAGCTACTTTCACATTTGGGGATTATATATAAATATACATAAACACAAAGATTTGAACAAAAATGGAAATATGTCACCATTCTGGTAAGGTTTTTCCAACAACAAATAGCAGTTTTCCTATGATATTTATACTATCAAGACTTAGATTCAGAATAGGCTTTAAATACTGTATTTCAGTAAATGGGGGAGGGGAATCTCACATGGCTCTTGCAGAGCTGCTTGTATTTGGTTTCCTTACCATTTAATCTCCTAAAGATATTCACTGAAAAAGAATCTTAATTTGCTTCTTTTAAATGTTTTTCTTCCCCTTTAAGCATTGAAGTTAGAAGGGCTCAAACGTCACTCCAGTCTACGATGACAACAACATGTCATTACTGAATATAAAGCTTTTGCCTCCTGAAACCTTCAGTTGACACAGCTATCTGGCTGCTAAGAGTTATCATTCAGAAAACATATATGATCCTTTATTTTACCAATCATATATATTCAGAGCCTCTCCCACATACTGAAGAGAATGATTCTGATGTATTCGTCCGTTTTCTTCCTTTTCTGAAACCATAGAAGGGAATTCTATACAGACTGTTGCTGTGAAAGCCATGCCAAGACTTCTGGCCTCTACCTAACCCATCCATTTTGAAGATGAAGCCTTTGGGCAGCTCAAACAGCACAGGCATTTCATGTCTTCATCTGACTTTGTAAACCCTAGTCTTCTCCTTGGCACAGTTCTTTGGTTCTATCACTCATTTTTCTTTAGCTTCAATCTCTTTTTCTTCCTCTCTTCTTCTGTAAAATGTGGATTATTGGGCAAGAAGTGATTCCCTCTGAATTTCATTCATTATGTACCCATGTAATGATAACTGAATCACCTTTTCCTTTTTAACTAGACGTACTATAAAAAAGGCACTGCAACGACATGGGTTTGCCTATCCAGAATTGACAGTGGATGAAACTAGGTAATTTTTAGTGAGGTTTTTTTTCTGTCTCACATGAAATGTCATTATTACCGAACTCAAGAAATATGAATAACAATCAGAAAAAATAGAATTATGTCTCTTTTAGTTTGGTGTGCAAATAATCAAATCGTTTGCTTGGAAAATTTGCTGTGTGTTAAAAAAAGATAACCCACCCATTAAATTAAAAATTTTGCTTCAGTTTAGGACATTTTAAATAATGTGTCAGAGCAAAGCCACAGAAAATCTGGAAAAAAATAGATTTACGACTTAGGTACCACACACAAAATCACTAACAAAGAAGGTACTGGGAAATCCGCCATGCTGTCTATAAAGGTACAGCCAAGCCCACAGGTCAGGACACTTCCATGAGGTGAAGGTCAGGCTGAGATGCAAGGGAACGTGTTATTTTTACTAGTCAAGGAGTACACACTGAATGCGGGTCTCCCAACTCTCCAGCAAGTGTGCTAATTGCTCTACTAGAGGCAATTCTGCAGTAGGCTTCCTTCAGCCTCTGCTCTTGAAGCTGCTCACCCTCTGGATGAATCAGTAAATGAGTATGGCACTGGAAGAAGGCAAATGAGTGTGTGCCAGAAGGCTACAGCAATCAGCATGGGAGGGACTACAACTGGATTCAAAATCCAGCTTCTGGTATCATTTTTTGGTGGTTTTTTTTGTTGTTGTTTGTGGTGTTGGTTTTTTGGTTTTGTTTTTTTTCCTAATTTAAGGCATGGACTAGATCCTTTCCCGTGGAGCAAGCTGTAGGGTAGAAGCAGGGATGACTTCACCTCCTCTTTGGTTTTGTGATTGGCACCAAATTCCACTTGCAAATGTCACCTGAGAAACAATGAAAGGTCTTTCGTCTTAAGAAACCTGAAGGCAACCACATCCCCAGTGTTTTCCTCTAGCAAGGAGTGCTGACCAAAAAAAAATCTAGATATTGTCTGACTGCATTTCTTTGGGGCATCAGCTTCTGGGGAAAAAATATCACTATAATATAAACTTCTTTAGAGCACACACTATAATTAACAACACTGAAATTAAAATGTGGAGTATAATATGCATATAAATGAGAAAACAAAATATGACCTCCTTTATTATATTTTATATTCATTACAATAAAAGAAAGAAATTTTAATAATTATATTGTTAAATGCTAAGCATTGTGAAAAGTTACACTGCACTGTATATGACTTTACTGTACCCCCTCTACTGGGCAACTATTAGAAAGCTTTACCTCAAAAGAAAAACATACCACAAGTAATTAGCTGCAAATGAGGAATAAAATAAGTAGCTGCTGACCAAACTAAAACATTAGTAGTGTATAAATCAAAACCAAAGAACCTTTAACGTTCATGTAGAAATATACCTTAAATTCATCCCTTAAATTATTGACAGCTAGTTTCTAGAGGTTAAATTATTTTAAAAACATACACTTATATATACTGCACTTAAAGAAAAATCTAACACAGCCCTATAATTTTCTCTTTTTTATGGCTTTTAAATAATAAGAAACTTATAATTATAAACATAAATATGTTAACAGCAACATTTTTTCACTTTTCGATAAACAGAGAAAAAAATTCACATACACCAAGGAGAAAAAAAAGACGCCTTCATTGTACAGTCATTCAAGCAAAAGTGAATGCAATTTACAATCTACTTTGTCTTTGCTCAATTCAGACAGACTTCACTGTGAAGCTCTGATTTACAGCTGTCCAGCACAATGAACTCCTAAATAAATAAATAAGAAAAAACAGAAGAGTGCTGCCTGCAACAAGGGACTCCTGAGAACAGTGCCATTTGTTATTTGCATGACACATATCTGAAGTGGGAGGCAGAGCCTCACTAGGATGCATGCTGGACCATCACGTAGCCAGCAGTGTGCCTTGCCCTGAAGAGTTTGTTGTGTCAGTTAAGAGAAACCAACACAATTGACTATAAATGGAACAATGAGCAGAAAGAAGATGCAGCATTAAGTTGGAACACAAAGTTGCAGGACAAGACATGTTTCTTTTCGCCTTTTTTTTTTCTCCTTAAGTATGGGTAAACAAAAGGGTCAGAGAATTAATTAGTTCCTCCACCCATATATTTAACTACTTCTCAGTGTATAGTTATACTGCGGTTACAATGATACTGCTCTATCTTGAGAGATGATACTATGATGAAGAACAGCCAGCTTGTGGATGAACTTTACTGCACAGAGAGCAGGAAGTTACAAAGATGTAAGCATGAAAGATAAGCAGGCAAAATGATGATGGAGGGAGGAAGCAGCACAGGAATGTGTCAACAGCTCCAGCTACCAGATGCAGAAATAGTAAAAGCTTTGCATGGGAAGAGGGCTAATGCTAAAATGAAGCTACACTCCCTTCCACACCTCCTCATACACTTCGAAGAATACCAGGACCATAAGACCAAAAAAAAGCCTTCTCTCCATCTACCCTGGGGAGGAGCTGCAAGACAGCACTGTTGAAAGACTAGCTGGTAGTAACAGTCACAGAAGTTGCTGAACTTGGGATGTTTGGATATCAAGAAAGCTTTGTACATATTGACTTGAAATTTTGCCCTGGGCAGACTGCCTGCTTGCACATGCCCTCTTCATTCACTGCATAGTCACTCCCCTTTTCCTCTTCCCTCTCTTCCTTCAATATTGCTTCTTCCATCCCCCTTCACCACAGAAAGGCACAACTTCTGGATACACATAAGCACACTTGAAGAAGAGGAGATAATGTTGCCACACACACAACTAAGGCAGGAAGCCTGACACGGTAAGGGACAGACTAGAAAGCATGTGGAAGAGTTGGGGACAAAGCAAGTGAGAACAGAAGGTGGCTGTAACTCTTAAAACAGCAGAGTGCCTAGATTAATGTTTTGGAAATGCAGAGTGACAAAAAGATGCAGATAAGGGAACTGCAATAACTACTCAGGAGCTGTAAAGGCAACAGGAAGGGTATTTTACACTAAAAAATATAGGAAATCCTTGTAGCAAGTGAGAGATCAGATTCAGAAATAGTTCACAAATTGAAACCGTGGATGTCAAAAGTCCAGTCACCTGAAGGCAGGGGGCAAAGTGCATCCAGGACATACTGCATAGGCATAACCATTTAATACATACAGACTATTCACAAGGTTATACTTAAACAGATGGAGCAAGACTCACTATCTATTGAGAGATGCCTTTTGAGAACAGTTCAGAGGATTTCAGTCACTGCTTGCTTTAAACTGCCCTTACAGGAGCATATTTCACTCCACTAACTACGGAACTGCAGGGGAAACAGCCAGTTGTGTCTCATGTTAGTCTTTAGAGTATACTCTAATTAGTTTGCTTAATTTCATTCACATGGGGTCTTACAGTTTCACAAGATCAATTAAGATTTCAGGTACAGGAATTTGCAGTAAAATTTTGCTTTCTTCCTTCAAAATAAGCATGTCTGTCTTTCGGTCTAACAGTTCACTTATTTATGCATTTATTTTGTTTCTCTGGCATCCATTTTCACCACATTCTTTTTTTTGTTGTTTTATTTTTTTAAACCAGCACATCAGACACACCATGATGAAAGAAGTTCCAGGACTGCAAGGAACTGGACAACTAGAGGAGCAATGCAAAGGCTATGACAAAAATACCTATCTATCCATATCCAGTATATAAAACACTACAAAATCCTCTAATGGACCTAAAGCACAAGTTGTATTTTGGAATAATCATTGATCATAATATTATCCCAGACATTTTGGGAAAGACTGTTTTAAAACAACTGCTTTGCCATTACTCTACATTAAAAAAAGGCATTAACCAAATCTCTGGTCAGGCAGGATTAAAATGGAAAAATACACATAAAATAATGAAATCAAATGACTGAAAAAAACTTATGTTTTTCCTTCTCTCTTCACAAAACAGTATGAGCACTTGATTCTGGATCAATTTGTGGATACACTGTTAAAACCTACAAAACAAAACTATAACTTTGAGCAAAAAACCCACAGAATGCAAAATTGTGTCAATAACCCAACCACTATTAATATCACAGAGTATTAATTAGTAACAACTTAGCACTGTAGATATTTAATTATAATATTTAGAGAACATATGTTGGCTCTGATGGTTTTCAAAATGTAGCTTAACTTTAGAATGCATATGAAAAGCATCCAATAAACTTTTCATCACAGCTGAGTGGTATTTACAACGCCTCTTAACTTTCTGAATGTCTATTTTGTCCTTGACTGACTCTGGAAAGGAAGTCCTTAAATAGCAATTCACACTCCAAATATGAACATTCAATTCCTAAAGTTCTTAGTGGTCAGCTATACAGTGGCCATGCTTTCAGGAAGAGGCCACAAAACAAGTTTGTTTGGATCATTCTAAAAGCTTTCAGATCCTTCTGGAGAATTGGGGTTTTGTTTGTTTGTTTCCTTTTTCCAAAGAAAGAAGACTGAAATGTCTCTTGGCATTAAGGTTTTGTACCCTTTCATAATCCAGTGTTTCTCTGAAAAACTGTCATGTCACTGATGGTATAAAAAATGCTGGTCCTGTGAAACAAAAGTCTCTAGTACAGCACATGATCCATGTGGTGAGGTCTATTCCACCTTCCAGAGGGTTCCTTGCTTCAGCATGGTACCACCCTCATACTTGCAGAAGTTTATCTACAATGGACCACTTGAGACAACTAGGACCTAAATGAAGACATCACACATTATCTGAACCAGAAACCAAAATAAATACTGAAAACAAAGCCTGAGGTATGATGAAAAACAGTATCACTAAAGTATCACTAAAGCAGCTACCCAGTAACAACGTCACAGTGTTTCCTTCCCAACACATTCAGACATCCAAAGGACCATTACATTCAGAAAAGAGATCTTGGAGGAATTGAAAGGTTCTGACATCAGAGAATTTAAACTAGCTCTGAATCCTATTGAGGAGGTATGACTCATCTCTGAGGTTTAAATTAGATTATCAACCAAGTGAAGCAGCACAGTAAATCTACAATAAAAGATGAATGCCTACAGGAAAATAATTTTTGCCCCTAGTGGCAGATGCTTGAACTTTAAAGGAACTAAGATACTAAGCTCTTTGTCTAAACCTTCCTGACAGAAAACAATTGAAATAATTTCTTTAGTTGGTCCAACTTTGCTCCATATGCCACATGAAAACAATATATAAACTCTGTGAAAGAAAGTATATTGTCACTTTTAAACCAATTGAGGATCAAACAATTTACAGAAACCAAGACTTATTTTGCTGACAATTAAGCTCTATCACCAAGACTTGAGATTCAATGAAATTTGACAATTGTGAAGAAAGAGGCTTTTGTCTGAGTAAGTCTGAAGCATTTGGAAGTACCAACAAAAAACCCTAAGACTGAATTAAATCAAAGTATCAGAGCCTTTGAGGATAGTCTAGAACCCACTAATTAAAATAACTGCCTGATATGCTCTGTTTCCTCTCTGAATTTCTTTGGTATTACAGCAGAAAGACATACAGCAAGAGGCAAATCCTGATCTAGGAGCAAGTGGTTATGCCCATCAGACTTCCTCTTACACCAACAGCATACTTGGTCTATCCTGTGGCTCAAGCTCCATTATGAGGAACCACCATCCCTTTAAAGATCAGAGGAAATAATGACTCCTGTATATCAAATCTAAGGGGTGTGAAGGGTCTTTTAAGCCTTTCTTCCTTGCCAAAAGCCACCATATTTACTCTGTAGCAATGCAGACAGACAAAATTCAAAGATGTTTGCAAATCCTATTCCATTATAGTGCAGGAGGTCACAAGCTGAGATAATACTCTTGCATGTCCTCCTCACAAAGTCAAAGAATTAATATATTACTCTGTTTTGCCAAGAAACAAAATACTAACTTGTTCTCCTTCTGCCCATTTAATTGAAAAATATGTAAGATTTCTAATCAAAACACCTCCATGTCTCTTTTACAATTAATAAAAAGCAGTCAATAAGCATGTGAATGTCTTGCATCTCATGAGAAGTACAAACAGAAGCAGAGTGCAAAGGTTTTAACAAATTAAGTAATACTCACAGCAGTACATTTTAAGCTGAAAACCTCCTATCACTTCAGAAACCTGGGATTTTGCATTTCACAAAATGTTCATGTCTCTGTTACAAGTACACAATAATACTGCTTTATTGCATGGCTAAGATATGAAAACAATTAATGAAATCCTGGTTTTCCACAGGAAAGTTTCTATTTTTCAAGCCAACAAACCCTTCTGGAAAGTGTCAGATTGGACATTTCTCCTCTCAAACACTCAGCAGGTAAACAGAATCATCTGTATAAGCCCTCATAATCTTTAAGAAACACTTATTTCTGAACAATCACTTCTAAACACTGTTCCTTAAGCCTTCGGTAGTAGCTGAGCAACCCTGGTTATTAGCAGCAGAGTTTATTTTTTCTTATCTCCATTTAAAAAAATAATAAATGTTAGAATTGTTTCTTCTATTTTTCCTGTTGGGGATTTTTAGGGGGTTAAATTGTGAAAGGCTTTGAATTCAATATTAAACCATACTTGCAGCTTAATTATGAAAAAAGATCATTGTCACTACATATTTGGAATATTAAAACTTGTCAGCTTTATAAAAACCTCAAGGCACTTTTTTCCCCTCAAATTTGGTCTTATTTTGAAAGCACTCCTTAGATAAGATTTCTTAATATTAGAACAAGTCTTAGCTTTCTGTTAGAAATACTGTAGAAAAAAAATATGTTCCCTCTTTACTGTCAGATCAATAGAAAAAAAGATGACATTTCTAAAGCTAAAACCATCTATATTCCACTGTTTTGATGCTCTCAATTTGCAGAGGTTTCTGCAGATATCTTTTGTCCTAAATGAGCAACAAATTAGTTTTTTTACTCCAGTGGTAAGGGAACACTAGCTGACTAAAGGTAACTACTAACAACTCTTCCTTAAACTATTTTACCATTTTTTAGTCAGGAAATACCAGAAATATTCTGGAAGGCTAACAGTAATTGTTTACTGTTGGCCAGTTGTTGAGACTGGGGAGAGAGAATTGTTCTGAGACTGGGGAATAAAGGAAGGGAGAAAGGAAAGGAGCATTATTCTAAGATCAGGCAAATCATATGGGGGTTTTCATGTTTATTTATATGTATATATGTATTTTGAACATATACTTTTAATATATATAAATATAAAAGATATTTTTACACAGAGAGCTAGGTACCCTGAACCCCTACACTGTAGTGGGTAGGAAAGACATCTCTTCTCCAGCAAGGTTTAGAGCAAAAGCTGGAAGAGCTTGCCTCTCTATCATGTAACCTGGTAAACCTAGGCTGATATTAAGCTTTGTGAATATCCTTCTTTGTCTGCTCATTCCACATTATACATACTCTTCAAATTGGAATCCTAAATGGCTAGAAAATAGAAATAATCACAGATTTGAAGAAGCTCTATTACTTTTTGCCATAAAACTGTACATTTTAGTCACTGAACCCTTAACCTCTATTGCTGAAAGAATAATCTTACCGTAAAAAAGATGCTGTTTGTACTTGATACTTAACATAACTTAACCAAGTAAGTGCCATACAGCAAGTTTGGTCTGACTAGGCACAGAAACCCCAGCATGCTTGCTTTTCGTTTCTCTTTCTCCTGTCTCATTAAGAGATGCACAGATTTATTCATGTTTACAGGTCATAACAAAAATAGAAGGTTCTTCATGAAATCATCCAGCATTATGGATATATTCCCCCATTTCAGTGAGAGGGAAGACAAAGCAAACATGAGTGATAAGACAGCAAATGTACTTCTGAAACTGTTTGTTATCCTATGTAATGAGAAGATTGCTGCATATAAAGCATTTAACATTCTAACCCAAATCTCTCTAGTGAAGACAGACACTCACCACCTTCTCTCTAAAGACCAGCATGACAGTTTATAAACATTAAAAAAGTGCACTGGAAGAAGAGATGAATGAGATAGTATAAAGTTTATTCACAGCTTTAAATGTTTGTATTAAAAAGGGGAAGGGGGAGGGAAAGACCTAACACTGAGAAAATGCCCCAGGCATTTAATCACTTACTGTCCTCTAGGTATGCCCTAGAAAGGATAAGGCAGGAACAGTATTCCTGTATGACAAATTACTTACAACATTTTAAAAACAGATGTAGGGACTTTGAAAATTCAGACTGAACTGTATCTATTTTGGGTTGTAAACATTCGAACTGATGAACATGAAATTATGCCGAGAAATGAATACATGCAAGGACAAAGGAACATGTATTCCCACTGAAGGTAAGCTTACCATAAAGCACAGGGTTTTTTCTTGCCTGCACATGAATTAGCAACATTCTGTATTGCATCATTTGCAGATTAAACAGACAATAACTTCATTTAAGGAAAAAAATCCAGGGTTTACCCCACACACAGAGAAGTGTCATCACATCTGATAAAAAGACAACTGAGGAAGACAAGTTAGGCCATCTATCCTCCATTCCATTATAGCCAATAATGGCCAGCAATAACTTCCATGTTCCAAATCTTCACCTTTCCAGTTTTCTATGCACCTTCAGATTATTCTGCACTCTGTCTCCCAACACTAACACAGGCTAGCGAAGATCTATGCTTGAAAGAGAAGAAGACATATGCAGAAGACAGTGTAAAGTGGTTGGGAGAGATGAAGGGTAGCATTCCCAGAAACAGAAGGCAGAGGATAAGATAAATTCATGTACACACTGGGTGAAAACTGACAAGGACCATGCCGCTGGGCAGAAAAACTATGAACTTATGAGTTTAACTTTAAACTTCATTTGAGTTTACCCATGTCATAAACATTGCACAAGTAGCACATGATAAAAGCTCAATTTTGAGGAGAATTTGTGACTTCTGTATTAATTTTTAAACTGGTAAATGAGGAAGGATGAGGGGATGCTGCAACTAGAGGACAAGCAGGTCAGTTATCATCTCTGAGTCTTCTACAGCAGTGAAAAGTCCAACAAGAAAACAAAACCACTTCCTCAAGGTACAATGCAGTTCTACTCTGAAGCAAACAGTTGAGAATGAAGACTCTGATAGCCTTCTTTCACATAGCAGTTGGCTTGCTTCACATGCTGTCTCTGTGAACACAACTTCCTACCCAGTCTTAGCTTCTCCAGATGTTTCCAAAATCTCCTCACTTCACAACCTCTCCTTAGGGACCAGCACAACTAAATGTTCTGCTAAAGCCAAAACCAAAGGCTATGGCAACAAAATATGAGAATGAGAACCACCTAGGAAAATGTTCAACAAGAACCCGAACTTAAACGAACATTAAAACAAAACTCCACAGATTTGCAGTTTCCAGTTTCAAGCTATCTACCTCAAGGCTGGTATTGCCACAAGCACTAATTAATGCCCATTACATACCAGTATTCTAGTTACAGGACTATTGCCCAGTAACTAATAAAAAAAATGTTCTTCATATGCTTGAGGTTATTTTAAAGCACTTTGTAAAGCTCTCTTAAGACTGGTAGCCATCAACATATACAGCTTGTCACAATGCTCCCTTCTCCAAATATAACATTATCTTGCATAAAATGACATCAGAAATCAAAACCTGAAGGAGGCCCTGCATATGTATTCATCTGAATACATAAAAAAAAGCCTCTGACAAAGTACCTACTGGTTCTGACATGAAAAAAGAACACGTGGGGGAAGACAAGGTGGAAGCAACCCAGTGATGTTGTCTTGTACTATTTGGAAATAGCTTAGTAATTAACTCTAAGTAATTAACTCTATCAAATTTGTATTTTTTGAACTGAACAGCACATTAAAGTCAAGCTCATTTCAATAACTTCACTTCAATAACTGTTGCTTTCAGTTCTTTGTTTCTTATTCTGGATTGCCAGAACAGGCAGATTTACATAAAACAGCTACTCTTTTTACACCAAAATTTTAATTTTTGATTGGAAGTGCCTTTTGTTTCCAAATATTCTCCATGATCACCACAGGCACAAACTAATCTTCTCTTGTTGCATAATCTGCAAGATGCTGGCAATCTGGGGGAAGAAAAACAAAAGAAAAAAAAATGGGGGAAAAAAAAAAGACCAGATCAATTCACCCAGATGCTGCAGTGCAGATTACCTAGGATCATCTGGGAGAGAGATTTCTGTGCAGTATAAAGCAGAAGAGTGCTAATGAAATGAGTAACATGAGTTTGCACTGTGATAGTAATAATTTTATTTTAATTTACAGACAGATAAAAAAAAAAGACTAAACCAAAAACAATCGCACCAAAATGGGCTGGTTTTATCTGCAAACACCACAGTGGTGTAACTGTCTTTTTGTGACTGCAAGAGACAGCAATGCAAGGTTATGGCACAGCGAAGAGAACAGAAAAGCCAAGAGCCTGATGTGTAGTGCTTTCACGAGGGAGAGGGGAGGCAAACATGCTCAAGGTCCTTATTAAATCAGAGAGGAAGAAGATCTGAGCTGCCTTCCTCACGTTCCACATACATGCTCTCAGAACCTGGCTTATCAGTATCATTGCCCTGCTCTTCCACAAGGTAAGTTTTTGGAAATGCTTCTGCCTTGTTCCATGGTGGAATGATAGCGGGGTTTTTTATAGGCTTTTCCTAGATTTTCAAATACACTTGTCTCACACCCAGAACAGGCATCCATGAACAGCAAGGGAGGAAGTCCTGTCCATGTGGTGACTTCAATCCCCACTGTCTACAACAGTCACAGCAGCATCCAGCAATTTTAAGCAGATTAAAACCAGCAAAATATATACATATATATATTTAAATAGTTTTATCAAAACCAAAATCCCTCCATCCTTCAGATTATCTCCAAAAGCTTATTTGCAGCTCTATCATCTCAAATAGGCACTCTTTTTAAGCCCCTTGCAGTTTTTCCATCAATACTACTGAAGTCTCTGTTTCTGTTTTCAAGTGTCTCCAACCAACATTTCCTTCCTCCTTGCCATAAATCTCATCAAAACAGTGTGCATCTATGTGAGACTAAAACATAACTGTTTTCACTTTCCCACTGGACTTGCAGGAAAGATGTCTCTGAACAGCTTCTGCACCGTCTTCCATAGCCAATACTTTTAATTAGGTCTCTCTGCCTTAGTTGACTCCTCCATGCCTCCTTGTTGCTTGGCTGAGGTGGGCTGAGAGCAGCTCTCTCTCTGTGTAGTTGCCTTAGCAAATGAAAAAAACTAGACTTTGCAGTATCTGGGCAGGTCAGCATATGGTCAGAAATGAGTTTCACAGCAGGCTGGTTTCCCCACCAGGGGATCTTAATGTGAAGGAGATAGAAAATCTCTGTGAAGGGATGTGAAATCTTATGCCAGGAACAGAGGAGACTGCACTTGGAAGTGGCTGTTAGTACAAGCTTCATGTTATTTCCCTATCAAATAATGTCCTGTCCCCTCCTACAAACAGCTTTTCTGTAAACCTTTTAATTTTATCTCCTGTATTAAGCATAAACAGGGTGAGCACTGATTCGGTGAACTGAAAATGTAATGGGCTTGTCTCATCAGTTTTCGGCCAAGTTTCATTCAATTATTGCAGAGAAAAATAGGATAGAGTTGAATCGAGTTATGCTAGTAGATAATAAATGTAAACATAACTCTAGAGTACTATTTACTAACTTTAAGGACTACTCCTATAGCAATCAACTTTATAAGGTTCCTGACAGAATGATAATGGTGATAAAACACATGGAAGTGTAAGACTACTTAAACTCTTAACAAAAGCCATGATAATACTAGCAGTAAATGAGCAACTCCCACAAAATGCCATTTAATAATCACACCCTGATAAGGTTTAAAGTACATATTACCATTGTTATATGAAAAAACATTAAAGCTTTTTTTTAACACATGTAGCAACCTAACAGGTTTTAATTACCACATCTACTTCAGTGACGAGCTGTTCCACTCAAACACCCAAACATAATATTTACAACATTGTGTGGTTGTTAAGGATCTTGATGATTGATGGAACCTATTGTGTTGCCATCTTAATAACAACAAATGCAAGTGATTACCAACATGGAAGAGAGAATCTGCGTTTTTATTTTACAACAAAGGCTGTCCTATAGGGACTTCTTTTCAACATAAACCAACAAACCTGCACACATGTGAACGTGCTTTAGAGCTTGGCACAGAAAGTCAAAAACAAAGCCTCTGCTTTAAGGACAATGTATTTTTTTGTGTTAGCTTAAGAGAACATGAAAGCTCTCAAAAGAGCTGCTATAGTTTTTCACAATCCCACAGAATTCATCTTGACCACATGGAAATATCTAAAAACTGCATCAGAAAGATAGCACAGATCTTGTTTCCAAAAAAAAAAAAAAGCAAGCAATTGTGTCACTTGAGTCAAATACGAACACAATGCCTTTTCTGGCATCACTACTGAGTATTTATATCAGTGATGAATGAGACTACAAACGAAATATTTTAACATGAAGCTTTGTCTTGTTAACTGCATGATATGCCAAAACACCACCTACTGTAAATCACAGGGTTTAAGACCAGTATTT
The DNA here is from genome assembly GCA_013396975.1 of Bucco capensis. NCBI lineage: Eukaryota > Metazoa > Chordata > Aves > Piciformes > Bucconidae > Bucco > Bucco capensis. The sequence continues at coordinate 1,039,325 of VWZO01003279.1, forward strand.
CTTGTTTAAACATGCTACTAGTTCAGCAGAATCACTTGTGTGAACAAGCATACATTAATGTACAATAACTAGAGCAGTTTCACTATCCAACTGATAGAGTATAATTTAACAACCTCATTATCAGCATTGTAATTTTAAGACTGCTGAAATATCATCTTTGTTGCAAATACACCATTTAAAGATTTTAACTTTTGACACTTCTGTCAGATAAAATGCAGATAGGCACTTGTGCATTGAGGAACATGCTTTTAATCCCATAAAAAACTTTGTCAAATTATAGGTGTTTCAACACTTGATTTATGAACACCGTAATTAAAATCCTTATGCCTTCAAGAAAAACAAACTCTTTGTCATAATAACAGCTTTCTTTCACATTTTTATATTTTAATATTTGGAGATTGCTCTTATGTGCTGCTATTAGCTATCAGTGTTCAGCATGTCAGTTCTAGCTGCCAAAACAGAAGAATATTTAGAGAATTCTACTAATTTAACAGGTAGAGGACAACCATCACATAATTCAGTGCTTTCTGTTTCTACGCAGGCCATAAATGTTGTAACATCTGCTAAAATATTTCTCTTCTTTCTATGAACTGTAGAACCAACATTTTGGAGAGATAAAACTTAAAAAAAAAAAAAGTAACAACAACAAACTGGATTTTCATACGTATTTCTGTAGTGGTTCTGGTTCAATTTGAATTTTAGATCTCTGGAGGAGGAAGATTCCTATTTTATCTGAACAAATTAATGTATATCATTCATTCATTCTTACAGCACCCATCAGTACAGCAGCAGCAAGTTTCAGTTTCCTAAACTCAGTGGGATTCAAAATTACACACAATCTCCACTAAAACTACCATTACTGAAAGTGATAGAGTTACACATTAGCATCCCTTCTCTAAAGAAATCTCTGTCCCCTAATCCCAGCAAAGAACAATTCATTCACAACCTAAGCAAGTAATCTTGAACCAAATCCTGAAGCTTGTCAAAACCAGGATCTCCTGAACTACCAATAAGAAACTAATTTCAAGAGAGGGAACTCCCAATTCAAGTCACTGTTTCTGAAGTCCTGGTCCCTTGTACATGATTTTCTATCAAATTTGTTTTGAAATGTTACAAATATCTTGAAAAAGAAACTGAACAGAATAATGACTGAGGAAGGTCTCCTTGATGGGACCAAAGCATCAGACTCTATAGGGTTATCTGTCTTTTGGCCACTTATCACAAAGCCAACATATTTTCATACATGAAAATGAAAGGCTTACCAGGTAAAAGATTAAGAAAAAATATTCTACTTGCACATAAAGAGGACAACTGAAAGGAATCACATCACAATTGCTCAGTGAAGAGGCTGAAAATCCACTCCTCAAATATAATTTCTAAAACATACCAAATAAATTTTGTTATCCTTCTAACAAGCTGTTGTAATGCTGGGATAAAGACTGGATAAAACAGATCATGCTGCCCTCTTGTGCTAGATATGCACTGAAATCAATCCCTTTATTCCTGTGTCAGATGAAGAGGAAATTATAAAGTATTCACTATGAAGTAGAAAAACAGTCACATTTTCCTCCTTACAGAAACCTTCACATGCATGCAATTCCCTTACTGGGAAATGGACAGAAAAGCAAAGGAAGTTTCAAGAGAGTCAAATTCTACACTCCCTAAAATAAACAAGTTCCATCACAAATGCAGACAAGTCAAATGTGATAAAGCCCCCAAAAAAACACTTAATCTCTAACTTCCCATCAAGCTTTCACTATAGCTGTTTAAATGATGCTGTACAGATACTTGATGAGAAACCTGTATTTCAGTCATAAACATCCAATCATTCTTTTCGAATGCTTTATAACATGATAGTAATTTAGGATTATCAGCTCAATAGGGTTAGGATAAGTGCTTCAGAAAGAAAGAGGCAGTCTTTTATTAATAAGGTCCTTCCAATGCAAAATATACTTAAAGTAGTAATGTCTAACTATTTTTAAATCTATGCCAAATTACAGAAAGGTGAAATCTGTGTAGAGACAAATATTTTTCGGTGGGATGGAAAAAAAGGAGAAGGGTCCTCATATTCTTCTTCTGTCTCTGCTATGCAATCCAAGTTCCAAAAATACATTCAAATTTTTTTATCATCTATGTAAGACGCTTGTTACTATTACCTTTACAACCTTCCCCTCCCTATATATTGCTAATGCAATCTGTAAAGAGAGATCTTGGGCTTATTCCTGAACTGATTCACAAAGCATAAGTTTTTTTAGAAATAAGTCATCTCATTTATTCACCATGACTGATTGGATCTACACTGTTGGGAGCTGACAGACATGTCATGATTCACCACGCATTTCCATTTCCTAATGTCGACTCCCTGATGCTGCTCATTAGGCTGTTTCCCCAGTAAGAACTACCCAGAGCTTGGGATGTCTGTTTATTTAAGTTTCTTTCCTCGACTTTGGAACACGAATCATCATGTGTTCAAAATACTTAGCGTGGCATTTTTTAATTGCTGGTTATTTTTGGATAAATAAAGCAGAAAAAGTCAGTTCAGCAATTGCTTCTGCTAAGGTCTTATGACACCTCACACAAATAGTGAGAACACACTGAATGCTTAGATGACAGATCTGACACTGCAGTATCAGCTCTACTAATATGCGATATGATAACTAATAGTTTGGCTTGACTATTGCAAACACAATCCTGGAAAAGGGAACCTTAATAATTTCAATTTATTTTTAGTATGTCTTTCATAATAAGGCATATTAAAAAAAGAAAAAAGAAAAAAAGACTTCTACTTAAACAAATCTTAACTCAATGCAAAAAATAGCTTCTGAAGTTCTTAACCAGAAATTCGCAGTTAAAAAAGCATCAAAATCAGACAATGAAACACTGATGTTAAAAACAGAACTTTAGAACTGCTACATGCTGCAGTTCTGAACAAGAGCATCGTCTCACATATTTTATCCCTTCTCTTTTATCCTTTTTTCAAAAGATGTATAGATCAGAACAGCAGTACCTATGCATGCTACCACAACCAAAAAAAAGGTCAAGGCAAAGAAATACATGCACACTGAAAATCTATTATAAAATCTCTGCTGATAAATAGAAACACACATCTCTAAGTCATGATTTACACAGTGAATTCCAGTGATATGAATGTCACTTCTACAAAGCACTGCTAATTTGAGCTTCACAGTATGTTACAAAGTAAACTGTTATTTATTACTTTACATTGTCTCTGATGTTTACTCTGTAGTTCTTAGTTACGATAAGCCAGGTTTATGGTCATTCTTACAAGATTATGTATTCCCTCAAAAAATACAGTTAGCACATATGTTGCACACACACACAAAAAAAATCAAAAAACCCTCAAAAATAGAGAGACTAGGAAAATGCCTGCCTATATGACAACAAATCCCATCAGTACTACAATTTCTTCTGATGTATGTGCTCTCACTAGCTCTCCACTAACCTGTCTCCTGAGCTTGTGATTTCACTTCTAACCCTTTCCAGTGGCACCGAATTTACAGTACCACAGACTCATAGTAAAAGCAGACCATATAACACAGCCTTACACTTCTGCAGTTGTATTTTTTTAAAGGGGAGATTGCACGTTTCATTCATCATATTATGACATGAACCTTTTCTCTGTATGAGTACTTATTCCTGAAAACAGTACTGATTTCTCTGAAACAATAAAACTACCTCTATATACTCTTATAAAACATGAAATGGCTTCTAGAACTGTAAGAACAAGCCTATGTCTCTTTTTTTCAAGGGAGTGAAGACCACCAGATTTCTGTTTCTCATGTAACTCAGCTCCAGATTACAGTTTTAAATTGTATGCTTTCCACTTCTGTGCATTCTGGAAGGACAGAGAGCTACACAGTTTCTCAAAACTGTAAATTCATACACATGCTTAAAATTATTTTTTAAAAGAGTAAATAATTGTTGAGGTTAAGCTTTCAAAGAAAAGCACAAGAAAGGCATCCCCACAAAATGCATGCATATAAATTCCGCATAAGGAAGACAGCCCTGTGTAACTGAACCAGAACCACAATGCAACTAGCATGTCTATGTGCAACAGCAAAGCCACAGGTAATTCATTTTTCTGTAAACTGCACTTGAAGAGAGTAAGATCAAACACAACAAGCAGTCAACACTCCGACTTTTAAATTTAAAAAGAGAATTTTGTTAAATTTAAAGATTTTAAGCAAAATAAGCAAAAAACCCCACAAATGTTCAAAAATACTCTAAAATTGTAATTGCCCCCAAAAATATAGTTAACAGAATTAATGGGGTACATTAAATATTAAGGGTGTATTTTATGATTAAACTTACCTATAGGATTTCTGTCAAAAAACAAGACAGGAGCTTTCAAAATAGATTGAAACATTTTGTTGTGCAATGTCTGACCAGAATTAACAAGAACTTGAAACATCAGAAGACTTCTTATTATGCCAAACAGTATTGTAGCCACCGTTAAACCTGAAATTAAAAAAACATGGACAGAGAATGCATACAGATATGGATCTTTCACAAGGAAAAGAATTTTAAAAGAAAATTGAACTAAATCCAAATTTTATTGCCTTTTGTATATAGCAAGAATCCAAACTTAAGCCTAGGGATGCAGACTGAGCACAGAACATAGATATATTTGTCACTTGCTTCGGTTGCTATCATATCATCAACTTACTTAAACAATTTCTCTTTTCTGGTTTGAAAGAATTGGTACTATATAGAAATGTAGGAAATGTCTGTTAACCCATGAAATAAATCTGTATTAAAACCTTCTGCATAACATCTCTGCTAAGAGATTCATTTCACAGTGCTATGTATAATTGTGGCTTGCAGAGGTCACTGTGAAGATTCAACATTTGCCAGCAGGTATTAACCAAGTAATATATACATGGCTATTTAGAGACAACCTTGAGTTATTCTCAATCAGCCCAAACCACTCATGCCATTCCTCCCCTTGTAAACCACATCAAATCGTGTATTTCTTTAACACAGTATAAGATGCATCCCATATGCCATGTGAAATGAAGCCCTTCTAGGGAATTGGTCTGCAGACTCTTTGTCTTTCTTCTGGGCACATCTCCACTTACAAGACAGGGGTGCTACAGGGCAAAAGACAGAAACAATGAAGAAATTGCTGCTGCTCTGTTTGCTGTCTGTCATCTCCAGTATGGCTGCCCAAATTCCCAGTCAATGAAGATGAACAGTGAAAGTATTAACCTTACATTTGGCAGTGCTACCAGGCTCCAGGTGATCTGCTCCAGAAACTAAGCATGTTGTGCACAGCGCTGTTTTTAAGAAAAGGGCACATGGCTGGGACGAGAGCTTGTTTGCCTTGTCCTGACTGCTCTATTCCAGGCCAGGTAAAAGAACAACTTTTCCAAGAGTAACTGCACATTTCAAGATGTCTGGATGCCTGAATAGAAGGATCAATGCTATTTTCTGTATATTCAGAAGCATATGGCTGCCTAATGAAATATACTGGAACGCTTTTTAACATCTTGCTTTGCATATCCATCTAGGATGCTTTTTAAGAAGTGGTTCTTTTGCTATGACACTTCAGAAGGAATGCAGCCATGCCAAGTTTTAGAATAGCACAGAATGAATATCCATTTCTAATCTCTCCTCCTCATCCAGATAATGACTGAAGATTTAGCTCAATGACCTATTAGTACAGACAATAGCCACAACCTTACAGTGACTGACTTTTTGAACACTCAATTCCTAGTTTACTTTCTAAAATCCAGGCAAAGCAAATTAAAAGCCTGCATTCAACCTATTTCTTCTTTTAGATTTTATTTTATTTATTCCAATTAATTGAGTCAGGAATCAAGGCTCAGGCTGCTAACCTGTGAAGGCACTATTCAGTTACTGCTAGAAATCACATTTCCCCACATTGCCACTGTTTTCTACCTCTCAAAACTGTTTATTATGATGGTTAAGATAATAAATAGTTCTTCAGACACACACACAGGTGCATGTGTAATTACCTGCATAAATTCCTAAATAAAAGTTAAGGTCTAGATGTTCAGTCTCGTTCACTCCATTATTTCCAACTCTTGTGACATTCAATTTTCCTTGATGATTTGCCCTATAGAAATGCATACAGAAGGTAATAATTATTAAATCACATTCTGAAAATACTCAAGAGTACATTTAACTGTTTCTAGACTCAACTCTGCTGAAATCTTTCATTCCAAAGATCCCATGTACTGATGCTGTCACGCATCAGACCATGAGTAGAAACACTCATGGGCTACACTTCAGCATAAATTTTAATTTTATACACACACACACACACACAAAAAATGAGTGGAGATAAAAAAAAAAAATCAAGCATGTTCTGAAGTATCCTAGAACAGATTTCCCCCACCATCACCTATGCACACTGATTTCCATTAAACAAACAGTACTTGACTGAAAAGGTAGAAATGATTGCCCAGTTATTATCATCAACTTACCAGAAAGAAAGCCACCAGTCCTGAAGCACATATGCCACCTTTAGTAAAAGAAACAAATACAAGAACCGTCTTACAAAATGAAAAAAAAAAAATTAGAAAATTAAATTTCCTTGCTATTCTTTCATGTTCTCTGGGAAAATATCACATATTCGAGAAGGTATGCCACCCAGTCTTTCAAGACCAACAGCAATTTGCAAAACACATTAGAAGGTGTATTAGAACCCTCTACAAAGAACAAAGTTACCTTAAATTACCTTACATGATAGCAAACTAAAGGAAAGCAATATACTTAAGCAAACAAAATATAGTAGCTCTTCCTAATGTATGTTAATTGTACATTAAAAGAACTCATTTTTTCCATTCCTAAATTTGCTACTTGAGATACTGCAAAATACTTTTTGATTAACAAACTTTCTGATGTTACCAGTCCAGAAATTTGTGTTTACAGGAGATAATTACCAGAAACAGGATTGAAAGAGGATGAGAGAAGTGAGGGGGGGAAAACTCCTACTGCCACCTTCCTTCTGTGCTGGGAGGTGACTACAAACTTGTAACTGGGTTATTTATCTCAAAATGCACCTCTGTTCAGGTGACTTTAAAGTTCTGGGCAGTCTACTGCAGAGATTTGACCTTGCTCAGCTATCTTTCTAACAGACTCAATTCAAGGACAAGCAAAAAGAAGTAACATGTCTAAATTTTTCATTTTTTACAGCCAAGACCAATCATTTCTATGAAATGAATTTAAGCTTCCTCAGCAGGAAACAGAGGAAAAAGCAATAAGCTATCTTCACACAGCTTCCTCAGCTCACCATTTCTTTCTGTAGGTTTCAAAATCATTTTCCTTGTTTAAAAATTCTTTTATATACCTGCTACAGTCTGCATTACACACATTAGCCTATCCTCTTCCTCCTCACTCACTTATTCTGCTGAACAGTGACCTCCCCCTTCTAGCCCTTCTCATAACCTTCACTTAGCAGCAGACAAGCTTTTCCTTTAACACTTCTGTCAGACTCTGCCCTCTCATATCCAGTAAACCTCTTTACCCTCCTCTGGAAATATACTGACTGTTCAGGTTTGTTAAACACTACTTCATACACCTTATGATTTTATTCTATATCTCTAAAAATTAGACTGACTTATAATTCCAGCTTCTGTGTCATGCTGCCAGTAAAATAATTATTTTATTGAAGTATTGAAACTGTTGAAATAAGGATCAGTTCAGGACTTTTCAATGCTGTACCAAAACTCCACGCTGATATATAAACTTTGATCTAGTATGCTACAAAATTATTAAACAGCACCACAGTCCCAATCATTTTAGATGAAACGTCACAGTAACAATTATACACTGTATTACGAAAAATTAAAAAAGAAAATCCAAAATACATTCAATATTATTTGTGCCTCCTGACAACTTACCTCTGCCAGAATATTGAATAGTAAAAGGATAAAAATCACAAAGCAGTTTGCTCCTGCAGTGAAGTATTTTCTGTAAATCTTAAAGTTTATTTTTCCCTCAGAGCGACTCTCCTCTGGCACTGTAGCCAGTGCATTTTCAGCCTGAAAAAAAACCAAACAAACCAGAATAAAAACTACCAGCCTTGGAGTTGAAGATTCAGATTAAGCCACCTGAAAATCATGGCTCAAAATTAGCAAACAAATATGAAGTAAAATCATTATGTGTATAGAAACTTTAAATATCAGAACTTCAGCTTTGACAAAAAAAATACTATCAGTGCAAGAACCCTGAAAAATCTACTCTTCCAAATGACACTGTGTAGATTTTGGTTTGCATTGCACCACAGTATGTAACATGACTTCATTTACAGCTAGAAGTATTTATTCTAACTGAACACTAAACCAGGTTCTTCTTTTCTTATATATGACCTTCAGTCATAACAGCTCTGGAAACTAAGGCCTTGACTTGGAAAAGATTCTGTTTTCAGAATGCAAGTGTGTGTAACCTTCGATTTTCAGAAAAGTATTTAAAGCATACTCTTACGCCAGTATGCACCAAAATCAATCAACATATGCCCAGAGTAACAAATTACCCTTAAAATTCTCATCACTTCCTTGTAAGTAGCAGCAAAGCATCTGTTAATAGGGAAAACAAGTAAAATGACAAATGAGAAATCATATTAAGCAAGTGATGGATGGGGGACACAAAGACAGAAAAGGAAAAAATGGGACAGGGATAGAGAAGGTAAAAGAAGTACTCAAATAAACAAAATACTGATTTTTTTTTTAATTTTTTTTAACAGTATATGTGATAGAAAAACTAGTGCCAGTTCAGTGGATATGTAAGAATTTTGTTGTGAGCAGACATGGCTGTACAAAAGCAGTGGAATCACCAGATCTGACTCTGATGTGAAAGGAGAAACCTCACTGACTCACCCATAAAAAAAAGTCTAATCTTGGTTGGTTTTTTTTTTGTTTCTCCAGCCACTGTTGCCCACTGCCCCCATCCAACGGCTCTAATGTTGCTGAAACATTTGTCACACTTTTGTCTATTTAATAGTGGAGTCACCACTGGGACATTAATAATATCAGGTAAGTTTACTACTTTTGGACACAGAATTATTCCACCAAAAAGGTATGAAAAAGTCTGTTGTCTTTTTTTTAAAAAAAAACCTCACTGTTTCCATTATAGAAAACAAAAAGAAATAATATATATACCCAAAGCATAAAGGTGACAATCATCAGGGATACAGAGGGATTACTTGTTTCATTTGTTCCATGTGTTCCACAAATGCAGTGCTAGCACAAGTCTAGCAGGGTTACAGGCCTCCTGCACTCTTTTATGTCAATGCAAAACATACCAGCAGGAAGCCACCTCTGGTACTGAAACCTTATGGCTGCTTTTGCTCCATGCAGACCATGAGATAACACGGCACCTGGAAGTCAAGTTTGCACCACACAAAGCCTTTTTTCACCAACAGAAAGGCTGGAGAGAGCAATGCACTGGTGTCCCAAGGTTATGCCTTCATGGCCAGCTCAATATCATGTGGTTACATTAATGCCAGCCATGCAAATGTAGACTTTGTATAAAGCCACTGCTTCTCCATGCACTTCCTAGAGCTAAGGATTTCAGGGAAAGTGTTAATTAAAGCTCAACACTGCATAAACACACAGAACCCACCTAATACAGTGGTATTGTCCCTTTAAAGCACCACTGTGAGAGGACAGGATGAAGGAAGCACAGTGTGGTGTCTCTGCACGCCTATAGGTCCAAAGACACCTATAGGTCTTCCTGTATCCAGTAGAGTTGATGCTGAACCTGAACAAAGTCTCTCTGCTGGGCTTGAACAGAACATGGCAGAGCTGTGAGGGTGCCTGTTCTCTTCAGTCCAGGTGGCAAGACTGCCAACCAAAATCAGCATTGGGCAGATCCACTGAGGGCAAGCTCTCACCTGCTAATGCAATCCAACAATCTCTGACATTCTAATGCAGCAGGAAAAGCCCTTATCATAGTTTAAGTTAGAAACCAGCCAGACAAGAATAGAGACACATCACATCTATCCTTTTAGCACTCACAGGTGGTTGTTCCACTGCTCCATCTTTCTGTGAGTGGACAGAAGAATCCTGGGACCAGACAGAGGACTCTGAGAAGGTTCGGCTCCGGGCAGACTTCAGGTTGGGTGTTCCTGGAACCGATGGCTGTTCTACCTCCTCATCTTTTTTCAAAAGGGAAGCAAAGTCGATGCCAGATCTCAGGAACTCTGAATAGGTACCTTTCCCCACCATTTTACCCTACAATTAATATAAGCTTTGATTATCTTCATTATACACTTTCTGCAAACGACAATTTTTCCTCACTGCCTCTGGGGTTCTGCAGTTGCTGAGCACATATCCCACTGCAAGTAACTGAGTCGAAACCTCTTAACTATTAGTTCCTCATCCATATGAGCAGAAACAAGCTCTTCACCCTCTAACCAGTCCCTTCCTGGCAGCTAACAAGGCCAAGGAGCACACAAATAGGGTGACAAAAGTCCCAGTTACAGTCAGGTGAGAAATACCTCCTTGGAGAAGCTGCAGGAGACAGCCATGCAGCTTTAAGAGAAGCTGTTGAACTACATACATAACCATTAGTCTTTTTACATTACTCTAGACTAGGGGTGAACAGCAACTTAATTTTCTGATCCTTACAGAGCTCTACAAAGAGCAACAAAGACCATTTCCACTCATCTTACAGCTCTTTCACAAACATTTCCAGAAAGCTACTGTAACTTTTAAACAGATCTGAATAGGAGGGAAAAGATATCTAGTGTCCTTTTTTGCAAGTTTTAATGCACCAAAAGTATTTTCAAATACTTCACTTCCCAACCTTAAAAAAATAACAAAACAAAGCACTGAAGTTCTTGCCTTTCCCCTCTATTTGTGAATATCTGGTACAACTAAGTTCTGAAGGAACCGGTTTTGCTGAAGGCTTGCTTATTCTCAAAGGTATCTGTGACCATTTCTCAGCCTTAATTTAAAAAAGGAACTGTTTGCAAAACCAACATAGTTCTTAATTCACATAAAAGTGTAAGAAAATGAGAATAAAAGCAAAGCATTATCATAGTCTCAAAACAGGTAATTCTCTCACAGTATAGTATACGTATGCAAGATAAAAACTGGTGTGCAAGATTCCATACATGCATGAAAATTTAGAAACATTTTTCAGAGAAATCAACTTATTTCATTAATTATTATAGATCTTTAAAAATATATATGGTCATTAGTAGACAGAAAATATATTTACAAACTAAAAATAAAAACCTTTAACTGTTTGGTTGGGTTTTTTCATTCTTAGATTAAAAAGGATTACTAGAAAGTATGTAAGATACAAAAGTATAGACATTGAAATCACTTACATCCTTTAGAATTAGAATTTGATTTGCAGCGCGGAGATATTGCAACTGATGAGTAACCAAAACAGAGATCTTCTGATGTAAGGCCTGACAAATACATCTGCAAAGAGATGGAAAAATTCATTAAAAAATTAAAGGTCCTAAAACATTTCGACTATTTCCAGAAAATATCTTCTATTCAATCACTGTTTAAAAACAACGAAAAAGAGGGCCATGCTTATTAAATTTATTAAAATTACACTTAAGAAACATGTTCCTTATTTAACTTGCTACGTTTTTGAGGCAGGGGAAAGAAATTTCGTATTTCTAATCTGAGAAGGAAATAAGATATCTTAAGGACATTTCATTAAAATTGTCTTAAACATCTTCCTAACAAAGGTATGTCATAAGCTGAATTGCAAAGACAGTGTTTCACAAAAATTAAACTAATGGAAGAGAAAGCAGGGCAACCTTATCTCTCTCTACAACTACTTGGAAAGGAGGTTGGAGCAAGGTGGGATTCGGTCTCTTCTCCTGTGATAGGACAAGAGGAAATGGCCTCAAGTTGCACCAGGAGAAGTTTAGATTGCATAATAAGAAAAAAATGTCTTCACTGAAAGAGTTGTTAGGCATTGGAACAGGCTGCCCAGAGAGGTGGTGGAGTCACTGTCCCTCAAGGTGTTCAAAAAACATACAGATGCAGTACTTAAGGATACAGTTTTGTGGCATGGCAGTGATAGATAGATAGATGGTTCAACTTGATGATCTTAGAGCTCTTTTCCAACCACAATGATTCTATGAACACACTGTTGAAAATTACGGAAAAATACAGCCACTAACAGTAACTTCTTTGAGATGAGCTTTCAGAGTAGCTGTAACAGTGAGCCACTGAGAGTTCTAGAGACATAAACACTACTATTGATTTGAGCTACACAGAGGTATATTAAGGTAGAGGATCAAGAGGATCAAGATTCTTCAACCATCTCTGACCTTCTCCCATGGAATCAGGGCTTACTTTCTTCTCCGGTACCTTACCTACTCTCCCTAGAGGCTTCCAAAGAAGCTTGAGACTTGGAGAGAGAAATGAAGAGGGACTACAGTTCAATCCCACACAGTTTTAGCAGAAAAGAAAGGTGGTAACGTTTTAGCAGAGTCTTGAAAGGCTATGAGAGCCAAAAAATTCCCCCCAAAACATGGCAATAGTTTACAAGTTCAGAAGTCTGCAAGTATACTCTTCACATACAACAGGGACAGCACTGACATAACTGAGATCCAATACTACCAACACTCTCATTGCCTTCTTCCCCACAGTAATGAATTGGGGAGATAAACCCTTTTGAGAGAACATCCCTTTCTCAACTACTCACTATCTTAAGAAAATAAGAAAATATGTTACTGTCTAGAACTGAAGTGTCCAGTGAAAGTCTATACATGAGCATTTTCCATTTGGATCAGGAGTGCCTTTTTGAAGATTGCCTTCCAGTTGTCTCAATTCAGTCTGCTGTTGCTCATACTTTTGAGTAGTAGTTGGGCACTTGAACTGGACTTCTAGACAAAACCAAGCAAGAAGACACACTTTGGTAGCTCCCCTCATCAGTTTGAGCTCATGAGGGAAAAAGCCCAAAGAGCCAGGCTGCAGTCTGCACAAAGCAGAACCTTCTAAACTGCATGGGAACCTTGGCACTGCATGTTTTTCTGCTCGTGTTGGCTCATTTTTTCTAACATGACACAGGAGCATGGCACTCACCATAAAAAAACAACAAAAAACCCCCCACAAACAAACAAACTACAACAAAAAAACCACACCAAAAACCCTCAAACCACCACCTCCCCTTCTCCCCCAATTTCTCTTTTCTCAAAAAAACCCCAACAAACACATAAGCAAAACCACAGCAATCCAATAGTACAAATTCAATGTAGAAATGCAAATAAGCTGTAAGAGAAGTAAGGCAGAAAAAGAACATGAGCTTAACAGCAACGATACTATTTTGCTTACTGTTTCACACATTTATCTTGTATACCCAATTAATTCTCTACATAGCTTTTAACATCTTTTTGTAACTCCTAAAAAGACTGTAGGAAGGAAGAGTACTATAATGTGGTTAATACCAGTATTAGTCAGCATAACTGCATGCGGAAAGTATATTACGGTGTTCCAAATAAACTGTGCAGTAGAATTAAGTTAAAAGCAACACAATTCCTGAGAAAGTTAGATGCTTGCAATGTAGCATTTAAGAAGCAACTGTAAACCCATGACGTCATGCTTAGGTGGCCAAGATAACAATTAATCAAGGTACTTGCAGCAGCATAACTACTTGAGCAGTTGCAACTATTTATACACCAAGCTCTTCGTGGGAGTACTGTTCTGGTGTGGTTACTGTCCACCGTCTGAGCAGTCAATGAAACAAGCCACACGGCAACTAGAGCACCAGCTGAAGACATGCAACAAAACCAATCTTCAACAAAACCTATCCAGAGAACTGGATGAAGATCAGAGAGGCTACAGAATATACACTTGCCTCACAGGAGAGCTGCCAGAAGAGAATACATTAGGTATTCACCACGCAGAGATCTAGCTTTTGCGTACGTCGCCCCATAGTGTGTAATATCATTGTGATCACCAAATTTTCTGTATGCTAGATGTACGTCTAACAGCTTACTGGGAAAAACTAGCCACTAAAAAATGCAATGGCTAAAAACCTTTAAATCTTGATCCTGAGTCACAGTGAGCCCACTGCTTTTTAAGTTTGCATTTAGAAGGGGAAAAAAAAGAAAAAAAAAAAGGGTTATCACAGCATGAGAGCAAACCATTTAGAACTCTCAGAGCTGACAGCACAGCATCCTGTGTGATCTTGATCTCAGGAGAGAAGGCAAAAATGACCTCTGTGGAAATACAAATTTCCACTGATGTATCATGTCACTCAGTTGAGAATTTCTAAACAAAAAAACCCCCCAAAACCCCCAACTCTCGATTTGATGTCTATCTGGGTAGAAAGAAGCTAGATGAATAGTTTGTTGATAACAGGTGAGTAGAAAAATTGTTGTCACAATTGACTAGCATGAGCACAGAGAGGAAAAATCGCAAGAAAGAGAGATCTAAGCACAACTTAGATCCATCAGTGAGTCAAACAACTCACTGCTCAGACAGCTCTCTAAAAAATTTTCCATTTAAAATACTGTATCATCATGAAGCATAGAAGTTGCAAATGAGTAAAATACTACGTATATGCTTCATACCTGTTTCAAAACAAAAGATGTTTCAAATTAAACTACTTTAGCTTTATGTTCAGAAATTTTTTTTAATATTCTCTCTCCCATTTGACAACGTCTGTCCTGCAGTTTACAGTGAGCATTAAGTTTGTACAGTGCCTTGGCTGCCACAGAAGACTGAAACCAGAGTTCAAAGAGAGGCTCAGCAAAACTGAATGTAATAAAAGGGCTGTCACAGAACTCTTGAGAGCTCACTGAAACTTTACTGGTGAAAAGTTGGTATTCTCTTAGAACTGAAAAATAGTCCGTAAGCATTTATGGTTTTAACTAGTTTAGAAACACTGCTCTGTGTAGCTGAAGAAAAATAGCTTTCAGTTCTAGGTGAAATATTCAGTTCTAGGTGAACAACTATCTGACAGTGTCTCCCTTTCTCACGGGTAATGTAGAGAACTCAGGGAAAGCCTGCTTCAGCAGAGGACACACCTGCTTCAAGGGTTCAGATGTCTGCTGGAGTACAACCACAACTGCCACCACTTTTTTAACCTGTTCTTTAAAAAAATCTCACAAAGTTCATGTTCCTTGTGTTTCTCCATTACTCTCTTGTGGGCCATATGCTGTTAAGTTAGACTGTGGGCACATTTAATGCATGACAGCAGGGTGAACTACTGCACAAAATGCAGTCACCATTGCTACATTTATTAAATACAAAAGCACACATGGGGGGACACACAGAGCCAGAGGAGATGTGGACAGAGAAGACCCAAAGGTTCTTCAGCCACTTCATTACAAGGAAAATGGGGATGGAGAGACTACAAAAGGTACATCCTCTTCCTCAGGTAAGGATCAATTTAAACTTAAGACTATTCCTGACAGATGTTGTATAGGGTGTTGTGTATGTTTGTTTTAAGCTCAAGAAATGAAATTTCAACATGTTTGAAAACTTACTCCACAGTCAAGCTACTTTTACCATTACAATAGTTTTTATAACTCTTAAGTCCCAAGTTTAAATCTTCTGGTACATTTTAAATCTATTGCTTCCCAGAGGTCAGCAGACTAGTTTATACCTGTGTGCACAGGCCCTTTATACCTATGTCTCTCTCTTTCATGCCTATTTTTTTTTCTTTCAGAAAAAATTTTTTTTCAGAAAAAAAAATCCCCCAAATCCTTTTTCCCCCCTCCTTTCTTTTATGTGAGAAAAGGTTTTCTCTCTCTTTTTTATTCTTTTCATTCATTCCACACCTTCCTTATTCTTGAAGGGCTACACTCAAGCCTGAAGCTGGTCTACATTTTTTAGGAGCAGACAAAATTGAAATATTATTCCAGTTGAGACCTTACAGGTAGAAATCTTTGTGCCAGACAGAGTACTAGTCATAAAGCCCAAGGCATAAGTTCCTTAACAAGCACATGACGTTGCTAACTCATACTGGATTTGAAATCTACCACAATTTGCACCTCTTTTTCCACAGCACTGCCACACTACTGATTCCCTGCTCATTGTATCTTCATGTAGTCAGCATTTTGCAGTTATTCCTGCTCCTGTAACCAAGACTTTCCAAATCCCTGTCCATTTCTAGAACTGCCTGAAGCATTGCCCAGTTTTCTATCACCTGAAAATGCGGCATGAATGACCTTTGCTCACCACCAGGAACACCAGACCCACAATAGATCTCTCTAGAAATTACACTCTTCCAGTTTGAGAGAAATAAACAAACAAAAACCAACATATTAAGTTAACAAACTAAGGTAACGGTATACTATCACTCATATAAAAAACTCATTGCACTTTGACAGGAAATTTCTATACAACTAAAAAATAAACTAGTTTGAGCTTGAATACTGCAGAGCATGCAGCAGAAGGCACTTACTCAGAAAAGGATCTACAACAGCACAGAGCTCCTCTATGCAAAGGCAGTGTCTTGGCACTTTCGTGCATAGAAACCCTTATTTGTTCTTCCTTCTCTACCAAGTTTTCTTTTCTTTGAGACAAGTTGTTCTTTAATCTTTATCTCCAAGAACCAGCTTTCTTTCACCTCTGCAAAGCGTCTCTTCTTTAGTGATTCTAACTTCTTCCTTACCATTCTTTTTGTCTCTTCTTTTTGGAAGTTCACACTCAAGTTTACCTTTACTCTAGTTAATATTTATATTTGTTTTAATGGAAATAACCACTGAAATGAAATTAAAGTACACACAGAAGTGCTCACAGGCATAAAGCCTTTGTTATATTAATTTACTTACTACATTTGCTTTCCTCTCCCTCTAAATTTAAGTGGTATAGGAAGAACAATCCCCCAGTTGGTTTTATTCAACACAGACACAAAAAAAAACAAACCCACACCAACTTCTAGCATGCTGTTTCTATTTCTATGCTTACCTTGCTAACCATTGATCTCCATCTCACGACAAGCCCCAGCCTACACTGGGCTAATACATAAGGACATCTGGTACACAAAACCCATGGCGTTGTCCCGGGCACCAGCCAGCAGTGGATGGCTGGAGAAAGTATATTAGAAAACATATAGTGGTGCTTCCTTTGGTATACATTTCCAGTTTACAGAGTCTACATATTAGGGATATTTTGAGCCCATTTCTGGTTTAGTACTCATTATACTGTTTTGCAAAAGCACCCACTGACCACTAAAGCACATAACTACACTGGGGTTCTGCAAGTGGGTTTTTTTGCTTTTATATCCCATGGTTTAAAAACAACAATTAAAAAAATCACAATTCCACACCTTTTTGTGAGCTAAAAACTGTAAAACTTTACAGATTTTTGAAAACACATCATGTACAGTGATCACTTATGCTCTTCACTTTCTGGGGAAAACAAACAAACAAACAAACCCCACAAAAATACAAAATAACAACAACTAAATAAAGCAAAATAAAAAAACCCAAGCAACATTACTAAAACATACCTCTGAAACATACTTCCTACAATAAACACAACAAAGCTCAAGGAATTTCAGTTCTATCATGTAAGGGTATAACTAACAAATTTTTAAGAGCAATAGCTGTAATTTAAAAAAAAAAAAAAAAAAAAGAGAAGTTTGTCCAGTAATTCTCACTAGAGCTGTAACCACCACAGTGGTGTTAAAGGCATAAAGAGCATGGACCATGTATGAAACATATTTTCATATACACACAAAAATATAACAAAACCATAGAATTATACTGGTGCCTCCCCACCGGAAAAAAGTTGAAGCGTGCCTGCTGCTAACTATCAAGGCAACTCACCAGAAAAGAGGCTACAAATAACAAAAAACCAGGGAATATTCATTTTACACTTTACTAGACTCCAAGGAATCTGACCAGGAGACAGGAATTCATTGGAAAACTGGCTTTATCTGCTCCATCATCCACAGAACAACTTGTCCGTATTATGGAGAAATTCTTAAGAGACACAATCCCTTATTAATAGTATCGCAGACTGTTTTCCCACTGGAGCTGTGTTACTTGCATTCTTTGTCATTTGAAAAGCATTTATATATCTGTACTGTCTATTGCAGTAACTGAAGAGAACAGGGAGAAGCAGCAAATATGATGAACCTGTTATCCACATACTGTAGCTTTGGGGAATTACTAGGAATACACTTATCTTTGATATGAACACATAGACTAGATACTCCTTAAAAACAAACAAACAAAAAACCAACAAAAACCAAAATTACAAGAAAAAAGAAAAAGAGCTGGTGTACTGAACAATATCCACTTCAGATTCTCATTATATAATCCACTGATTCTTCCATCTCCTCCATTGTTTTATGCTTTGCGGTTTGGACTCCTGGGGGCAGCTTCTATGAAGTGGTGTCTCAGACATTCCTCAGCACCATGTTCTAAGAAATCATTCTTGCCCAAGTGGTCTCTCTCTCCTCCACATTTCTAGCACTATTCAGGAAGCATTAAAGAACATGCTCTGCCTTGGTTTTGAAAGCAAACTACTGAACGTAAGTCTTCTCTACTACCCTCAGCACCTTTTATAGCTGCCATGAAAGCCTCAGAAGACAACTTCTGTTTGTAAAAAAGCCCTCCCTTGAGATCTTGAAACAGGAGGCATTGCTTAGCTCTCCCTGCCAAACTACTCCACCCAGTTCATTTTCTCCACAAAACGCTTTCACTCTACTTCTATCTGTTTCATTCAAACTTAAGAGTTGGGGAGGAAGAGTAAACAAAAATAAAGAAGCCCAGCTAGTTTGTTGAGTTTCACATTCTCTGAGAAAATCTCCTTATTCCCCCTCATCTCCACACATTTATATGCAGAACATATGCTGTATTCACAGTGCAATGGCTTCTAGCACCTTTAAGGCTTTGTATGTACAAAAATCCAGGCTTCTAATTTTGCAGTAGGATGTAAATGCTCCCTATGTCACTGCTCACAGAAGACATAGTATAAACTGAAGAGCCAATCTAACCTCCTCTGCAAGGCATTACTGTACTTTTCTGTTTTCCTCTTTGTGAAAAGATCTTAAAAATAAAGGGAGAGAGAGGTTAACAGCTCAGGTGGGTGTGCTTTCAGAAGTCAGGCACTGATACAGTCAGATGCTGGAGTTGTAGAGGGATCTTGTGCAGAAACAGAAAAGCAGCAGCTAAAGCCTAGATAGCTTCAACAAGCATTAAAGGAATTTGACAGAGTATGTGAAATAGAGAAGTAATGAACTCCGTTTATCAGTCAGGGAGGGTGAAAACGAGCCTTCACAGAATAATTAACATAAAGCCTATGCATCATAAAACTCTTTATTCCATAGTGGCTGATGGAAACAAACAGTAGCCATTTTAAGAAATCAATAAAATTAAAAAAAAAATGTTAATGGAGTTTCAGGGGAATCTCTGGATTTGAAACTGCAAACATTACTAGGACATACAAATTTAGATACTAAAAGCTTCCCTCCCTGGGGAAAAAGGATATGCATGCAGTACTTAGTCAATGTAAACTCAAACCATTTTTGCAAGAAAAGTTTTTATGCCTGTCTAGGGGTAAAGAGTAGAGAACAGGAAACCCAAAATAATTCATTTATGTGGAGTGTGGAATGCAAAGGATGCAACTACACTCAAGAAAATCTCATCTGAGGCTTCAACGAAAGCCCACTGAATTCAACAGAATGTTTTGCTTCTAATAAATTCTAGATTATACCTTTTGACAACAGGAGCTGCAGGCTACGAAGAAGCAAGAACAAAACATTGGCTGGAAATAACTGGATTATTCTCATACTCACTATGTGCCATAGATTAGGCAGTTTGAAAGAAGCGAGACAGAGAAGAGGAAAGGGAAGGGAACCTCAACCTTACTGAGAAGGGAACCTGACTTTTAACGATCACTCCCTGATTTCTTCAGAAACGGAGGAAAGAAGGTTCAATATCTCTCTTTCATGGTAAGCTTATATATTTTTATATACTTTCTTTTGCTCTGTTTCTGCTCTCAACAGTCTACTCTGCACACCACAGTCCTTTTTCAACTAACTAGAGAAATTTCAGCCATTCAAGAGCAAAGATGAAAAATCACTCCACAATCAAAGAGTTCTGTCCTCTTCCTTAACCACTTGAAATGCTTATTACTACACAACTAAATCTGCAGCAAATTACGATATGATTTAAAAACTCACCTGTCATTCCTTACTCAGTACTAAAATTCATAAATGCCAATACTCATGTATGAAGTCTGACATTTTCTTAATGAAAATGGCCTATATTCCCTTAAGAATAATACCAATTATAGTATCTTCAAATTGGACATTTACAAGGCTTTTAAAAATAAAGAACAAAATTAAAGATTTACATAGGAGAAAAAAAAAACATCTTCCAAATACATAAAATAGAGAAAAAATTCAAGTAGAAAGTGAACGCATTAAATTTTGTGAAGAGATCTATCTCCCCAAAAAATGCTTTCTCAAGTTCTTCTACAATGAATTAGAAAATAACAACTGTATTAAAGAAAATAAAGCAGTAACATACTTTTCAAACAAATGTCTTCCAACTTCAGCATCTACTGCACTCAGTGGATCATCCAAAAGATATATGTCTGCATCTTGATACACAGCTCTGTAATGTTTAAAGAAAAGTCAGTATCACCAAGTCTTACATTTGTTTACTTTAATCACAAAATCCTGACAATCTGTAAATTTTATAAACAGCAAAAAACACTAGCCTGGCCAGATTTACACGAGCCTTCTGCCCCCCACTCAGCGTAGCTCCACGATCTCCTATTACTGTTAGGTCACCATCTGCTAATAATTCCAAGTCCTGTGAACATGAAAGAACAGATAGCAAGATTTTTTTTTTTTTTAAATTAATCATTGTAACTTCAAAGACCAACAAAACTGCTTCAATATAAAATTTTATTTGAAAAGTATTAACATATCATCTCACATTAAAATACAAAGACTCACACTAAATTAAATATCTGCCATTACGTTATGACTTTGTACCTTCAGCAAAAGATAATTAAGACAGCAGAAAAAATAAGGGAGATCTTGAAGTTCACTTTTTCTACAGCTTTGCCAGAGGGAAATGCATTGCTGTTGTTAGTGTTACAAGTAAGGCTTGCTGGAGATTCACAAAATCAAATGAAATTTACTATTGTACTTCACAGTTTTAATTATGTTTTACTAGAACAAAATGATCTGTCACAACAAATAAAATTGAACTATTATCTCTAAATATCTTCTACTTCCCAATGTCCCTAAGAACTGTGCTACTTTTATTTTTACTCTAATGTATCCAAGAGAAATAACCACAACACTCATCATACAAATTTGGTTTATTTATGGGGCTTGCAACTACACGTAAGAGAACAAAATTAAACAGTGTTCCATGTCATATTATCGTATTTCCTATGCAGGAAACACAGAAGTTTTATATTAAGCTATAAAACATAGGCTGAAAGTTTATTCACAGCTTCTGAAAGACATACAAATTTTAAAGAAAACTGTGAAAGCAAATCTATCATCAAACATGAAGTGGGGTATTTTCAAACATCGTTTTCTGTCTTTTAAAGTCACTAAAACCTTAAGTTTAGACAACAGCATATGACTGAATATCAGCAGGAGATATTAAAACTCTTATCTATCATGTGTAAAAACCTTGCAAAAATATTTCATCACAGTAACCATCTGCCTTTCACCTGTGTCTCTGCTGACAGGAATATTGTAACATGCTGCATAAAACCTTTTTAGCTGCCAAGCAAAATGTCTGTTTCTCGACAAATCTGGCTTAATCCTCTTCTGTATCTCATGTCACAAACTCCTTTGCACACAGACCTTTCAAAAATTTTTTTTCATAAAACTACAGTGGGCTCAGCAAGTTCTCCAATACATAGCAACAAGGTTCTTTCGGTAGTAGTTAGTAATGCATAATACATGACATGCATGACATTTATTTTTTTAAAAGCATATAGGATATTTACAAAATAGAAGCCATGAAGAGTGCTAGATTGTTAATTTGTTTTCCACCTTTTATTGCATTTACACACACATCCACCATAATACTAGTGAAAAGGACTATACATGATTATGAAATAATTAGGAATAGCTTTTTCCTACTGTGTCTGTTTCACGTAAACTACATCTCCCTCTAGTGAAAGTTTAAGGAATTACAAGAATGTGCTCACACGGATGTCAAAAATATTTCTGATAAGTTATGGGATATATTTCACATGCTACTAATAATAGTCAACTCTATTTATTATATATTGCAGCATGTACCACAATTCTGAAAGCACAAGAAGATAAAAATAAAGACTGTGAAAAGAAAACATACAAAGAGAAAACCATACCTTTTTAAGAGCGCAGACTTTCAAAACTTTTTCGTATTTTTCCCTCTCATATTCCTTGTCAAAGAGTATATTACTTCTTACTGTACCAGAAAACACCCAAGGCTGCTGAGAAACATAGGCAATTCTTCCAGTAACATTTATCAAACCTTTGTCTTTAGGCAGCTCACCAAGCACAGCACTTAATAGCGAAGACTGGAGAAAAATAAGAAAATAAAAATTGAAAAGTTTGATTGCGTTAAAGACATCACAGAGCTTGATCAGTGTTTACTGACACAATGGCCTATTTCACCCTCTCACTCAAACTACTGCTGACAGTCGAGGAGCACTAATACCCTTTACATGCAGTCTAGAAGCAACGTACAAAGCACTGTTCAACTATGAACCACCTCCTCCCCAAACCCAGGAAGACATCTGCCTTGTCTGAATGCCACTGACTTGATGTGAAGTGTCATACATAGAAAAGAACTGCACATTTTCAAGTTTCTAGTCACATTTAACAGACTCATAAACACCCCACAGAATAGTATAAACATAAAGACTTACTTTTCCGGCTCCTACAGGACCAATCACAGCCAGTAATTCTCCTCGTCTGACAGTAAATGAGATTTGTTCAAGTGTTGGGCTTTCTAAACTCTATGGATTTGAGAAAAAGTTGGGCTTCCTCAGTAATGAAATACGCAACGCCAAAACATGTAATTCACAAACACTTTTTAAAGACACTGTTTCTTCACCACGAACAAGTAACACAGATAAAACAGTATTCAAGGAGTAAGGAACCCAAAGGCAGCAGAAGCAGTGTTTCCTCAAAGCCCAGGCATCCTCACTGCAGCTCAGCACATGGCTGGGTTGCCAGCCTTGGAAACAGGAGCTCTCTGCTGGCCATTACACCAGCACTCATAGCCCCAACACAGCACATAGCCAAATGCTGGAAAAAGGGAGGATTGAAGCTCTCTCAGTGCCTCAGAAAAGCAACGTCTGTTTGCACTCTCGACAAGGTTTCATCCACAACGAAAACAGCAAAATACTGTTTGATTTTACAAAACGTCATCTTGTGTATTATGGATTCTCAAGAGATTCTTCACAGATAACACAGTGAACTATTTGTGTGAAAATACACTACGCTAGATTGGTTTGTTTAATACTTCTTTTTACTATGCCTATCCTTTATGTTACAGCACTAATAATAGCTTATTTCCCAATGTATTTTGCACTTTTACTGTCAAGGTAGTAAAAATGCCTATTTCTCATGAAAAGAAAAGAAGCTCATGTCTTTTATAGCTATGCTAAACCACAATTCCTAAGGGCCTGGTGTAGCTCCCTCTCATTAAAGGTAAAGAGCCTTGTAACAGGATCTGCCTTTACATGCATCTTAGACCGCAGTAAGCATGACTGACACTAAAATGCAAACAGGAAAATATATGCCTTTTAAAAAAAGAAATTAAAAACTGGCATTTCTGTTAAAGGACCAAAAAAACCCCAGCCTTAAGCTTCAAGAAGAGCAAAGTGAAGAATATCTAGTGTACCTCTTAGCTTGCAGACTGCTTAAAATCTCCAGCCACTCTTTGAAGCTCAAGAGACTGAAGAGGTCACCAACTAATGCTACACAAAAGATGTCACATGACCAAGTTCTGAGACTGCAAAAAGGGGAAGCTTTCAACTGGTTTCAAATTATTTGGGGCAGACACAGGTACAGTATACACCCACACCTATGATGGCTGGAAGATACAGTATCCACTCATGCCAGCAGAAATATTCTGTTAAGCAGCACCACACCCAGAGCTCAAAGCTGCATGTCCCCCCAGAAACCTCACAGATCTCTCCCACCTTGCAAAGACACCAGAGTTCATACAGAATCAGTCACACTGTAAGAATCCAAACTTGTGCAAGTTGTGCAACTCTGCAAAACTACTTTTGTTGCTACTATTAATTTCCACGAGGTGGCATCAACGGTGCCTTTTTCGTTTTCTCCTCCCTGCCTCTCAATCAGCATTTTACCATGAATATGATTTCTTGGTCCAGAGCACACAGCTCAGGTGCTCAGCCAGTGCTAAGGTCAGGGGCACTCCACTGACCTACGTCAGCCACAGCTTTCTTTTTAATGCCAAGTTTGTTGGAAGACAAAATATCTCTTATTAAATCAATTGGTCTATATGAAAAAAGTAAATAAGCTTTCAGACACACCGGCCTTTTTCCAGATCTCTTGAGGTAGTGCTTCTCTATTCACAATAGTGCTAAACTTTTCTTCTCACACTTAGGTTTTAAAAATAAAATATATCATAAGAGTTTAAAAAAAAGCAAAAGTTTCAAAACTGTTTTTAAACTATTACCTAAATAGTATCTACTAAAGCAGTATTCTAAAGTATCACACACCCTATACAAGAGTAGAAATGCAAGCAAATAGCAAGGCCACAAACATTTGAAGGGCATGGTATTTTTGCACAACAGCATTCCTTATAATAGAATACAATTTGTCCTGAATTCTTCATATCTATTTTAAGGCACTTTAGAATACAGACTAATATTAGAGCTAAGTTTGTCTGAAAGCTGATTACCACCTATGCCCCAGCTCTCCTATGCCCTGTCAACTATCCGTGTCTTTCACTTCCCTACTTCTGTCACTTGTTCTTGCCTAACCTTGCACAAGAAGAACTGGTCATGGGACTCAGCTAACTATTGTTTTATCCCTCTGAATTGGTTAACCACAGGGCTGCTCATACAAGCATTAACAGCAGCACAAGAGAGGGAACAGAGACACAGAGTGCAAGAACGATCCCTTCAGGTGCAGCAACTCCTTAGATGAGCTTGTGCAGATTTTACACATCCCTATGGTCAAGAGAAAGAAGGGATTCATCCCATCTGACGAATACAGCGACCATATATTCCACAGAAGTACTATACTACCTAGGCTCTTCATTTAAGTGCCTAAAAATACAGGGGATATATTTGACCTCTTCAAACACTTGAATTTTAAATATAAAGCTGCTCAGTTGACCAGACTGTTTTGTAATCTCAAGGCACATCAGTAAAAACTTATACTGAAGAATCTCTGGTTCCATGCTGGTATCAGACTAGCCTGTGGGACTCAAAATAATACTTGCCTTAGTAGAACACAAGTGTGACCATGAATTAATTGGTTTTGTTTATCTTTTGATTGTTTTCCTAAAAACCCAGCTAATAATCCTTTTTTTACTTCTAGTTATTTTGGATCTGTTGGGTTTCTTACTATCTCTTTTGGTTTGCAATCTTTAAAAATAAAAAAAATATCATCCAGCTGTACACTCTCTGTACAGAGATCTAAAGAGTCCTGAGAAAATTAGTCAGGGTAGCAAGCTAACTCGGTTACTTGACAAAGAACACGTATTTTTACTACTTCTTTTACAACTCCTCTCTCTCAGAACTCATCACCTTTTCAGTGAGCAATTCTGTAAACTTGTTTTGTATCACTGTAAGAGAGACTTTCTGAGCAGCTCTTAGTAGTTCTGGGAGAACCATTCTCCCATGCACACTGCAATTAAGCAGCAAAATGAAAATTACATCAACAGTTTTGTGCGTGGTTTCTTGGTTTGGGTGTTTTTTTAAGCTGAAAGGAAACCAGTAATTCCAGTCATGCTGCCCCGCTTTATGCAATATAAACAATTCATAAAAAAAAGAGAAGGTGTTTTAAGGGCCTATTATGCAACCATTTCCTATAAATTGTTAACAATGGTACCAATGTTGGTTTGGGACGAAAACAAAGACTAAGAAATACATTCCATTTTGCATTATAATGTATTCACCATTATGTTCTTCATATCTACTAACTTTTAAAAATTTGTTCAATGTCTCAGAAAGATATATGTCACAGAGACAAATCTGAGAAAGTAAAGAACAGTAACAGCAATATTCTTTTGTAGCCGAGTAGTAGCAGTATTAAAAGGTAGATCCTCACACATGTTATGACACTTTATCTTCCGTGGGACACCATATATGTAGGGGAAGAGAGTATATAAACGGAAGGAAGTGAGACATCTTATTTGCATTAGATTTATATACAAAATACATTCAGGCATTTCTAAAGAAGACTGAAGCTTCCCTTGTGGAATCATACTGGCAGCTCATAATAGCTCAAACAATTCACCACAAATCACTGCTTACCAGAGCAACTGCAGTTCTAAAACAAAAATCAAGTCAATCTTTACCCTTCCTACAGAAAATCCTGCATAATAAGATTTCTCACCTATGCATTGTTCCTTTTTCTAGTGATTTCATTGGTTTTGGTGCATTTTAAGCAGAGAACAATTTGTTATCTCAACAGTCTCGAAGTACACAGAGTAACAAATACATGCAGACTGGTCTCTAAAGCTTTCAAATCTCATATAAAAAGTGTAATATTGTACTGGTTCTAGACTGACTGATCAGCATTCAGTTCCTACAAAAAAACACATGCCCTAAGGCCCACCTTACTGTGCTGTTTGTGCTTAATTCCAATTTAAGTCTCTCAGCTACAATACAGTGCTGTTTAATAACAAGATATATTTTCACACAAACACATAGGATTTCATTTAGTATAATATTCAGGAATTGCTACTTCTAAGATGAACTTGATAATGGGTTTAGTACTATCCTACAGAGTTAGCTTAACATACTAAAAGGATCATCATCTACAAAAGATGAAATACAAAACATCAGCACACTATACACAGACACATTGCTTTTTAGATTTAAAATGCCTGCAGCACCAATATACTTTATATTTAGAAGTAAATTTACCTTATCCCAACAGCAAGTCAAATCCTGAACATGAAGAATGGCATTCTCACTATTACTATGGAGTTGTGGCTGGCAGTGTGAGACTTCATCAAGTATCAGAAAGTTCTGCAATAAAAGAAAAGCAGATGATATTGCCTAATGTGAGACTGAGAATGGGAAAGGAACCAAAGAACATATTTTGGTAAGCAAAATAGAGAACATTAATGATGGCGGGGAAAAAAAACCCACAAGCTTATCAAGGAATTACATTTTCAAAGCAATGCATAACTCCTTCAACAGTGTCCTTCTAACTAGCTAACTGTCCTTCCCCTGCCACAAAAAAAAAACCAAAAAACCCAGTGCAGATTTAATCATAGAATCATAGAATGATTTGGGTTGGAAGGGACCTCTGGAGGTCATCTAGTCCAACCCCCCTGCAGTGGGGAGGGACATCCCCAACTAGATCAGGTTGCTCAGAGCCCTGTCAAGCCTCACCTTGAATNCCAGGTGTAGGACCCTGCACTTGGTCTTGTTGAAGCTCATGATATTCACCTGGGCCCACCTCTTCAGCTTGTCCAGGTCCTTCTGAATGACATCTTGCCCCTCCAACTTATCAACAGCACCCCGTAACTTGGTGTCATCTGCAAACTTGCTAATGGTGCACTCAGTGCCACTGTCGATATCCTTTATAAAAATATTAAACAGTACAGGCCCCAGTACAGAGCCCTGAGGGACACCACTTGTCACTAATCTCCAGCTGGACTTCAAGACATTGACCACTACCCTCTGGATGCGACCAGCCACTCAGTTCCTTATCCACTAATCTAATAAAATAGTTCTAATAATATAGAACTACTTACTACAGGACTCTAACAATCTCCTGCTCAATAAAACAAATTATTGAAGCAAATGGACCTTAAGAACCTGCTCTGTCTTTTCCCTGAAACACTTACAAATCTTAAAATGGTTAGACTCCCTCTTCCCACGCTGAAGAGGTGAACCCTCACTTGAACATCTGATCATTCCACTGCTTTGATGGTAGAGACTGATGTTTTGCTCAAAACAACAAGAACACGGTAAGAAGCTGCCCATTAAGCACTCCTCAAGTGACAAAAGGGCTGATGAACGCTATCTGAACCTCTCTTCCTTTTAAAGTCTAGGGCTTTAACAAAAAAAAAAAACAACAAACAACCTGTTTACATCTGCATAACTGGTTCTCTGCACTTTTACTATTGTAAAATTCTACATTACATCCCAGTGAGAGACTTTCCCTCAAGTTGCATAAATGTATTATTCTGTACCACAGCCACACTTTTAGCACATCTTGCCTGATGCTAGATTATAAATAGCTCAAAATTTTAAAGGAAAGGGAAAAATTCCAGAGAAAACTTTAGAGAAGGATACCTGTCACCACAATTCTAAGACAAAACCAGAAAAATTTTAGCATGCTTTGATCACAGAGCATAAAACCTTATATAGGCTCTGGCAGACAATATTTTGAGAAAAGAAGGAAGGTCTTGATCTTAGAAGCCAAGACTAAATAACAAGTACTGAGCTAACAGTTTGCGGACGTGATAACTGCTGAAGGCTTACAGTAGTCAGGAACTGAAAGAAAGAAGGAAGAGGATCCCAGGAGCCATAGGAGGGCAGGAAGAGTACTGCTAGGTGTTAACAGGAACAGCAGTACTGCTCAACCTCCAGCTGGCAAGTATTGTTTCAAAGAGTAGTGAGAAGACAAGCATTTCAATGCAGCAGTCTGTAAACTCAATGCATGTACACACATATAACTCCACCAAAAAGCGAAAGTGCAAAGCCACACGTACCTGACCTCTCCAGCCAGGTGAGTATTGCTGAGTGCTGTTTTAGACAGCCAGACCCAAATGGGTATGTGTGTAAAAGAGAGTAAGAGAGTGGAAGCCAGGGAAAGAAACTCCAGACACAGCCTAAATCAGTACTGGGATGCGTGGCTTGAGAAAACACCTCAGAAGTGCAATTTGGATTTAAATGACAACTGAAATACTATGGTAGGTACAAGCAAGGAATCAGTTTGTCATTGTTTCTGTGTCTACCAGGTATTTCTCTTTTACTCTTTTACTGGTAGCATTCATCTCAGGCATAAATTCTAGCTAGGCACTTAAATAAAAAATGTTACAGTATCACATATGGAAGACTTCAAATAAAACTAGTAGAAATTAACAAAAAAGTCATATGGTTAACACCATGAATTTTAAACAGTGGGGGGAAGAATCAACACTAGAAATAAAATTTTCAAATGCAACAAATAAGACTTAGAGACCCTTTTAAGTTATCTTAAAACATTCTTCCATTCTTTTTGTACTTAATAACCTCCCATGCAAAGAAAAATAAAGGTGCTACCATTCATAGGATGCTGAGAAGCAAACATTAGCTTGAGATATGACCATGTCCTTGAAAGACAAAACTATCTTTTGCACCCAGCTGAAACTTACCCTCTTTTCTGTGTCTGCCAAAATAACGCTCTGAAAAACAATCACTCTCACTTTGTTTCACATGGGGACCTTGAGCTTAGTGCTCCTTCATAAGAGTGAAAGAGCTTCAAGAAGAGATGCAGACTAGCTCTCAGATGTGTAGGCAGAGTGAGGGGAAAAGAGAGCTTAGGTGAAAAACACAATAAGGACACTACTCTCTTTTCTGCCATGTAGTTTTTATGTATAAATTAATATGGAGGAAAGGCTACTACTTCCCACCTATTTTTTTTGCTGTCATCTAAAGCATACTATCTCCTGTTTCCTTCTCTCCATCTGTGAATACTTTCAGCACAGAAACCTCCCATGTGCTACAAAACCTAAGAGAAAGCACCTTCTTAAAAAAGCCCACATTTTCAGTTTTGCCCAAATATAGGTAGCCATCATCTTAATAAATTTTTTTCTGCATTTCCTAGTCTCTTCTCCTAATTCCTTTCAACTTACTTACATTTCAGTAACATATCTTTAGTCAGGCAGCACTTGTTATTCAGTACCAAAATGTCCACCCCCAGTTTGGGAAACAGTTGGTGATAGCATCAAGGATGCTCCAGATTCACTAGGGCAATTCTTTGTTCAACGAACCTCAATTCTGGAGCTAGTTTCCAAACACCTTAAGGAATCACAAGTGCAACAGATTTGGAGCCAGCTGTCAGAAGGAAAATAAATGTGACCACTAGGACATGTTGGAAATGGAAACAAGAGGAGGAAAAAAAAAACGGAACAGATCCTCACTGCCTCTGCTCTAGGTGCTATTTTCCTGTTTCTAAGGCATCTTTTTCAGCCATCCATGTCTTAAAACCTGCATAGCTTGAAAGATCCCTTGAAAGAGCACTGCCCTGTAGCTGAACACAGTGTATATGAGAGTACAGAAAAGACACTGTGCCAATATCCATTATCCCAAGCACTTCTATCTCATAATTTATTTTAAGCTGTAATAATGAATGTTAATACCTATAGTATTGCTCTGGTCACAATTTTCACACATTAACATTTTCTAACTCCATTTACATCAGCTTTTACAAAATGCTTCTTTGAAGTGCAGGCTTCATACAGTTAGAAAATTTATCAGCAAAAAACCTGATTTATTATATTCAAGCACATGGGGAAGAAAATAAAACAGATTTTTAGCTACTTTCATCACCAAATGGCATAGTGATACTATGCAAAGCCATATAATATGCAAAGGATTCTGCTTTCCCTGTTCTAGACTGGATTAATTTTTGTATTATCTTCTAACTTTGAAAAATGAAGTTCTAAAATGGCACATGCTTTAATTCTGTATTTTGACTACCTGACAATTTGGGATTTTTCAAGTTTTAAATTCAAAATTTTGTATTTAAGTCTTCTTTCTCACAGTTTATGCTAAAATACTGGTACACACAGCAAACATGGCTATTTTATTCATGACACACTCTAAACAAAGCAAACCAAACAAAAAAACGTGGAATATACAAATCCTACAGTTCCCATCTGCTGGCTTTGTCCTCCAACTCCCAACCCCAACGTATCTGCCTATCTGTACACCTACTTCTCTTAGTTCAAAAAGAGCTACAAAACTTCTTTGCATGTACACTTTGATCCTACATTTCAGTCTGCCCTACAGTGCCTGTCATGTTTTTTTGCACATGCACACGCAGCAACATATTCAGTTTGCAAAGGAGGCTATTTCATTAAAAATCCCAAACTGCAAACCCAAAATAAGGCTACTTTTGTCAGTGGCAATAAAACAGTGTTAGAATAAAAGAAGAAATCCAAATGCCATTCAAATCAATAACCATACCTTGATCCGTCGTATGCTAATCACTGCCTCGGATACTCTCTCAACAGCCGCAGGGAAGAAGAGAGTTACTGTCAGTCTTACTGCACCATACAGTGACACTGCCACAAACACTCGACTTGCAGAGATAACGTTGCCCAGTAGTACATATGCCATGAAAGTCATGAACACTGTTATTTTGCTTGCCACAAAGAAAGAGGCTAAGTTCAGTCCTCGAAGGTAGGAGCTTTTCATAACCATAGCAATCTCCTTCCTAAAAATGCAAAAGAGAAACAGTCACATCAATCTCTCTCACTACAGTTGCCCTCAACAATAGGATGAATGAAACCCACTCTCTGGATTTTACTGTTACATCCTTTCTCTTCCCCCTGCACCACCCCAACTCGTATGCAAAAGAAAGTATATAGTAAATAGCAAAAGATAATGAAAAAGTCTTAGAATATGAATGGGGGAAATTACTGTATTTACAGAAAACCAAAATACATTTTTTTCTGCTTTGGTGAACCTAGTATTCCAGATTCTAATACATTTTGAATCTTTCTGCATTGTGTACATGAGCAAAGAGGAAAAGGTCAAGCATCCACAAATTCCTTATCCTTCCAAGATCAAAATCCAGTAGACTTCAGTCACAAAACTTCTGATAAGATTAACATATACTCTGTAGTTGAAAAAAAACAGGGCAAAAGTTACAAAGATCAAGAGTTCACCCATGGCCCAAGTATCTGCCATTACTCAGCTATTGCTCCTCAGGCTGGATCACAGGATTTGCAATATTTCCTTTGATCTCAGTCTAAATCCTTCCCCATTTGGACCCTGCTCCTGGCTTCTTTTGTTTTAGGAACTCTGGTTCATAGTTCAGAAAATACTGATTTGTGAGACCAATTGTTCTGCCAGCCACTATTCCAGCTAAATAGTGATTGAAGTACTGCACATACACATAAGTCTCCCCCCAGCAACTGAAAAGCTGCTGATGTGTATGTTCTCTATTTCCACTTCTAAATGACTCAGCAAGTCCTATCCTTGCAAAATGCTACTGCACTACCTATAATGTAGATGTCATTAGGCTTAACTTCTTATTACATTAGTTTTTCTTTATCAAAACAGCCATAACAACCTTCCCCATATATTCTAACTGTCTCTGCTGGAAGTAATACAGAATATAAAACCCTTAATTTCAAATTTCTCTTTCCAACTAGCCTGGCAATTCTCATGGAAAATCTTGATCATTTTGATTACCTTCCATTTGGAACTATATACAAAGATTAGAAACTCAAGTTAGGATTATACAATCTGAAGTAAATTAAATCCTCACTTAACAGAGAGAAGGATGCATGATGTGCTACCAGAGAACTAGTTAAGCAACTTTCCCACCATACTTGCCAAATTAACTGAACTGACAGACTTTCAAAGAGTTTCAAAGACTTATTTTTTCAGCTTAAGTGCTCACAATCTCTGATCTCCTCCAGAGAACACTGAAAGAACATTTGTACGTAAACTGTTTGAATTGGGTCTAATTCAATTACTTCTACAATCCTGGATGAAACTCTTCCCACCATCCATTAATCCCTAATAATCCTCTTGCTATCTGGGGATAATCAGCAAGTTCTTTGTGCTATTCTCCATAAATATCAGATAAATTATAGTCCACCTGCAGGCTGTATATGACTACACTGTCTTAAGGCATGCAATTATATAAAAGGAAACTAATCCAGACAGCCATAGGAAAGAAAGAGCAATGGAAGAGTTCAGGTGTCATCTTAGCAAGTGTCAAGGGCTACTGTGGAAACACTGGACAATAAATCACCTGGCTGGACTTAAGACTTTTAACTATAGTTTTTCACAGCACAGCTAGAGAAAAGAAAGAGGACTCAGGAAGTGTTTTGGAAGAGTTTATTTCTTTCTACCATTAAAAAGCAAGTCTCTAATCCTAATGAGGTGTTGAACTTGGAAATCTAAAGTTTAGTGATGTAAATATGCCCAGTGCGGAAGCTTTCAATAAAGGAATATCCTCTGTCTCTACACAAGAGAGCAAAGCTTTCAATCAATCAAGAACATTCAATCAGCACAGAATCATATAATCTGAAGGGGAAAAGGACAACAAGCAGGGGAATAAACAGCTCAGGGAACATCAGCAAGTTTGTACGCCTGTACATGGAGGTAAAGGGAAAAATTTCTTTAAAAAGTAATTAATGTCAAATAAAATAAGCTAAAAAAAAATTAAAAATCAGAGAATTTATAGCAGGATAAAAACTTTCAACTTATATGCTGGAAAGGGACATAACATAAAAATTATATTGTGAGAAATATGCACCTGAACTCCTGAAGTTGTCCTTTAGCACTGAATGCTCTTTTAAGTAAAATCACAAATACTGATTGAAAATCAAATATATGAATGAGTTTTAATTAGATGCTGATGAACCTATGAAATAAAATGATACTAAACTCATCTGGCCTTGCCAGATGAACAAATCAGGAATTCCTGAGCTGCTGTCCTTCTCCTCTCCACCCTTTTCAGATGACTGGCTTGAATAATACTTCAAAATGCAGAAGCAGAGCACTACATGAGGATGCTATCATTTAGGTGAGAAAGTCAGATGCCATATTTCTCAGAATGGAAATGTCTGCTTATTGGTTCCTTGCTACTAGTTTACAGAACTCTTAGGATGAAATTGTTCCGCTACTACAGTTTATTAGCTGCCTTCTTTTTTAAGAACAATTGTAAAAGGAAGCATAAAACTCCTAGTATTTATAATTTTTTTTTCTGTCCCCTAGGATATATTTTCATTCCTTCACTGTTGCTGTAGAAAGGTTAAAAGAAAGCCAAAGAATTTCAAGTAAACTGCACTTCAAAGCACAAAATAATGCATTTGTACACATGTGAAAAAATGAAAATGGATACAGATCATATGTCAAGATATATCTTTCCAGGATTACCTTCTTAAACCACTCACAAGTTCTGCAAATGATTTCTCCCAAGCATACATCTTTATTATCTTCATACCACTTATGACTTCATTCATGGTTCTAATCCTGACATCTGTTAAGGCAGCTGTCTTGCTTCTGTAAATAGCAGAAAGTAAAAATTCTCAGATTCTCAAAACAAAGACTATTTACAATTGCATAATATACTCATATTAATGAAGTTTTTGCTTTTACTTGTCAAGAGGATTCGTATAACTGCATTCAAGGTTCCTCCTGAAGCAGTATCTTAAAGCTGACACACTGTAGACAGACTTGGCACATCTGTATTCGTGGTATTCCCTACTCTCAGGGAAATGTGAGTTGATTAAATACTCAGAATGCTTGCACAAGCACATGTTATTCCTTAAACAACATATTTATAAAAAAAAAATTAAAAAAATTCAGAACTAAACAAAAATCAGAAAATTACTTTTTAAAATGGTTTTTAAATGCCAAAATAACAACTCTTGTCATAAGGCTCTTTTGATGTTGTTAAAGAAACTGGGCTCCATTTACATATCTTCACAATTCACTCTAGTTGAAGCAAAGATTACTTAGTAACAGCATAAAAACTATAATTTAGGAGAGCTGATCAAGATTAAGTAAATACACACGATTTAAGCATTGTAATTGACACTAAAGTAAATATATCTATTTTAGTGCCACATTATATTTGCACTGATGTACAAACTGTAAAATATACATAATTAAATAATAAAGTCATGGTTTTATTTAGGAAAAAAGCAGTGAAAGTTAGAAGGCATGTAGTGAATGCATAAACCATGCTCATAAAGCCTATTACAATCCTGAATTCATTCATGCAGGCAAATACACTTAGCAAATGGCTAGCTGTGGTAGGCCTTATTTTGATAAAGCATACCTTTTCTTGCTGAATTATCTATTTTTGAATATACCAGTGGAAGTTAAGATTCAGAGATCACATTTTTTAAACAAATAAAACAATAAGCTCTTTAGAAGTGGTGGCTGAGTTTTCTCAGGTTAAGCTGCCCCTGTAATATTTCTGTGAGGCTCTGGAAGAAATAGCCATGTTTAAAGCACTCAAGTAGAAAAAATTTCAGGCATTTGCTCATCATTTAAAAAAAAAAATTCTCAGCACCAGCATTCCATAAATTTGGGGATGTCTAAAGCATGATATTCAGAAACAGTCACACAAGAAAACTGGTAAGAACTGTAGGGACTTGCCCCTAATACAGTCAGGGCTTCTTACTAAGACTGAGGAAGATTGCTGACCCTAAACCGACTGTGCTGGCATGGAACAAGATTATCTTTGCTAACTCCTCATCTTCTTTTCCAAAAAGAAACAGTAAAAGAAAAACAATTCCTCAGAGAATGTGAGAGCTCATCCTCTCTTCCCCATATATACACCACCAAATTCTGCCAAAACACAAAATTTAGCCTGAGTTGTTCATGTTTCTGCAGCAGCAAACAATTCTCACCTGCCATCTTCTGAAAGTCACCTTTCAGACCTAACTTCTAGACTCAAGAGATAATAAAGGTGAAGATAACTCAAAATAATAATGTAAATGTAGGTTTCTTTTTTAAATGGTGTCAATCAAAAAGGCTATAGTTATCATAAACAAATTTTTCAGTTTTGCTGCTGTAATGTTATCATAGTAATCATTCTCTTTCAAATTGGTTTAAAATGTTTGAGGAGGGGATTTTCCTTTGTATTGTTTAAGTTACATTCCTCTACATTGCCAAAAACATGTTTTGTACATACTTATCAGAAGCCACAGTCTCAAAGATACTATTATAATGGTTTAAACTACACAGACTTCCAGTCACTGATGGCAATTTACAGAAGAGGAAGATGTGTCCCAGTTTTAAAAATATGAAGTTCAGAGTACATGCAGATCAGGACGACTGGGAAACACCTGCTCACATAGCATGATTCAGAGCACAGTAGGGAAGGACATGAAAACTCTTCACATGTCTGAGAAGTCTCCTCTATGATACTAATAATCACTCTAAGTTAAACATTATACAGAATCCCTTTCTGCTTTCATATGACATATTCGGCAGTTTTTAATCATGTCTGACACAGCAGTTCTACAGTCTTTCTCTTAAAAAATTAAAAGGGCTTTAAATGAGTATTGCAGTTGCATGACTAAGCAGTGAAAGGGTTGAGTTCTTGTGAATAAATATATATTAAATGGTCTTCAGTCCAATAATTGAACTATTTCTCAAATAATATATTAGGTCATGTGCATTTTGCAAACTTCTAGTACTTGTGCAGGTAAAAGCAACACTGCACAATACAGTGTATACCATTCCATAGGATACTGAGTCTGTTCCTTCACACTCCAATAGCACTGAGGCCACTGCCTGCATCAAAAACTGGTGTGCATACAAGCATTTATAGGACTGGGTCACAAGTACAGTGCTGAGTAATCGCACAAATTAGCTGCCACACTGAGCATGCCTGGATTTTAGCAAAAGCTTTAATCCTTAAATGACTTCTTTACAGGCTGATTTCCTTAAATCCATGCAAATTCCCAGCAATTGCCATGTGAACATACTCATCATTACAGAGCTGGATTCCATTTCAGTTTTTCCATTAACTCCTTTACTGTACACTTCTATTTCCAGATACAAAGATCTGTACATATGCACACATGCTAAAGCTTTGCTGGTTAACAAATTCTTCC
This sequence comes from Bucco capensis, assembly GCA_013396975.1. Classification (NCBI taxonomy): domain Eukaryota; kingdom Metazoa; phylum Chordata; class Aves; order Piciformes; family Bucconidae; genus Bucco; species Bucco capensis. The sequence continues at coordinate 1,076,238 of VWZO01003279.1, forward strand.
TGTTGCACTGCATTCAAACACGCGGCTATTAATGAATGGGGAAAAAACCCAAACAACATTACATTGCCACTGGTTGAACTTTTTAAATACATACCTTCAAGAAGAGATCTTTATCACCTTGTTGTCTAACCCTGGACAAGTCACCTAATCTCTTAGTGCCTCAGTTTCCCATCTGTAAAATGGGAATAATAATGCTTAACAGCATGGATAAGGCACTAGTTAAGTGCCAGGTATTTTAACTATTGGCTCAAAGCTCAAAAACTTAAAAATTTAGAACTCAAAAAACCCAGCAGTGAAGCAGCTTAACACATCTGCATGCATATTACACATGCAGTGAAAATGCATGTGCAAGGATATATTGGAAGTGTTCTAGAAACAGGTTTTATCATAAAAAAGTAAGAATATGACGAAGAATACTAAATGGCTCATTATTTGAGAAATAGCACGAGTATAATAGCTGAAGACTATCACAGTGGTTACAAACAGAAGGACGTCTATGAGTTGGTCTCATTTTCTACTTCTCAGCTCTCTCTTCATACCTCGTCATGCAATGGCAACACCAGTCTCAATACCTCTGGAAAACTTGTCTTAAAGTTTTAGTTATCCAAAGAGCTAGAAAGAACCTGTTCACCTTGAATACAAATGCAACAAAGATGCATAACACTACTAAGCATAGGCATACATCATTAAGAAAACAAAAATATTCACAAATAGATGCAAAAGCCATTTATAAACTCATGATGTAAGTTGAGCACAATTACTTACACAAGAAAAAGAAAGTTATGAAGTGAGAACACTGAAGATACAATGCAGTATTCCCACTTGAAGCATGTCTTTTTTAAGACCAAGTCATAGGAAAATGAACTAATTTTATTCAATCATAGAATCATAGAGGTTAGAAAAGACCTCTAAGATCAAGTCCAACTGTCCACCCAACACAACCATAACTACTAAACCATGGTGTGAGGAGCCACAACTACATGTTTTCTGAACACTTCCAGGCATGGTGACTTCACCACTTCCCTGGGGAACCTGTTCCAAAGCTTAACCAAAATTATTTGTCTAATAATGGAAAATTACTGAAAACTCTTATCTCCACAGCCCAGAACCTTCCTGTTAGAAATCTCATAGCTGCCATCAAAACCACCATCATAATTCTTTGTCTCCCAGTTCCTTCCCCTTTTTCCTCTCTGCATCTTCGTCTTCGAGAAGAGAGAGCAACATCTTTGAACACAAAACCTTCACAACTTTCTGCTGCAACTCCTGTATCACTCCAGTAAGTCAAACTTATGGTAGGACTGACAGTATTGCCTTTGTAGTAACCACTCTCTAAGCATCAATGCAGGAAGGCAAAGCTCAAGGGTTTACTCAATTCTTTGCCAAGATCTACAGAAGTAGCCCACCTCTTTTAATATACTGGACAGATAATGAATAGCAGATATTTTCAGATTGTCTGGCAGACAGACCACTTCAAGTCTCTAAACAGGAATTCAGAAATCTCATATTAGCAACTATGAAAAACATCAGTAAAAATAAAAGACAACGCAAAAACCCTCACCAGAGAGAAGCTGATCTCAGAGGAGCACCCCACCTCCATCCAGTATGCACATTTTAAAACCCCAACAGAAAATATCTACAATCCAACACATGCAACCTTACCTTAGGGAAGAAAAAAGCCTCCCAATGCAGGTCTGGATAGGAAGAAGAATAATCAGAACTGCCATTCCTGCAAGACATGATGGACCTATCTCCATCCACAGAAGTACTGTTACTGCTACAGCTTGAATTGGTCCAGCCCACAGGAAGTGCAAGAAAATTGTTACCTAGGTAAATAGTCAAGAAACAAAAAATAGCTTTTGGTCTTAACTAAAAAATTTAACCCTAATAACACAAAGTTGATGATGCACCTTTGCCTGAGGCAGGTACTAAGGCATCCAGAGAGAATTCTGCACCAGATTCACAGACATGGAGGTGCCTAACCTTCAGAAAGAAAGCAAATAACCACATTGATTTTGTTTTATCTTCACACACCAACATTTATCTGAGCTTAGAAAATCAGCAGGAAAATATTAAGGGATGGAAAAAGTATGTTCTCCTCCCATATTTTAAAAGAATATTTCTCTTCCTATGATGTTTGAGAAACAATTAAAATAAAAGTTCATAAGAAACTCTTAATCATCAGTTTTAAACAAAAACTTTCAACTCAAACCCCACAATTCTTCAGCCCCTTGGAAAGATCTGTAATACTTCTTACCTGATCAAATTTGTTCACATCATTTGACAGAAGATTTACTATTTGACCAGTGGTAGTTTTTGCCATAGCTACATTACTGAGACGAAGTGCCTAAAAAAGTCAGAACAGTCTCAAATTGTCACAGTTTCCAGAGCACAGTACACCTATACACACAAAGATTCAACACACAAATGCAATACCGAGACAAAAGCTGAATGCACATCTCAGGTTTTGCTGGGAATATCAAGGCACAGTTCAAGAATCTTAAATAACATGTGGGTTAGGGTAAGTATTCTGAAGGAAGTCTTGAGTACAAAAAAATTAATAAAAATCTATGAAAGAACTGCAAAAATAAAAGTGCTGTAACTATCTTCATGCCTGAAAATACCAACACAGCAAGTTACTAGAACTAAACAAAGGAGCCTGTAACTTCTCATTTGCTTTGCTGTCCCCCCCATTATGATCATCTGCTCAAAACAGGAACAGAAAACTCCACCTGAAGACCAAATTATAATCAGAAAAATATTTGAAAGAATTGTTTTGAGGGAGTTTCCTGACAGAAGACAACACCTCCAAGTTATTTATTTTACTAGTTCTTGCTAACACTGCAAACTGTGCTTTCTGTCTTGACAAATCAGAGTTAATATCCCTTTACAAATTAATCAGTATTTCCCTTGCTAGTAAGTCTGTAAAATTGTAATATTTCTGAATTATATTAAATTAAATTTTCCACATGGTATCAAAAGCAACAGGAGTAAACATCAAATATTTTTATAACCTACTAAATAAGTTAATCAATAGAAAACAGTATGTGATTATAAAACACTCCCCAAAAAATCACATGCAGAAATATGCAGTCTGAACATCACTTCAAAGATGCAAGCCAAAATAGCTCAAAGATGCAGATAACAAACCCTGCTTCCTTCTACATCTGTTAGAAAACATGGGTTGGCAGGACAAGTAAAAAGATACACAAAATATATTACATGTTTTCCTATAACAGGAATAGTTCACTCCTCAAAAATACTTCACATTTTTAGCCAGTGCACATCTACTTCTCTCTATCCAAACAGAGTTATTATTAGGATTCCTTTTTGATCTATAATCCAACCTGAAAAGCACTGTTTCAAAAATATTGTTCCAGTATTTTACATCAGCTGCAAGAACATCAGACATCACAGTACTATTCAAAGCATCGTTTCAAGCAAAGTGCCTTAGATTACTTGCACTTCACTGTTCGGTTACAAAGGTATTAATCACAGAGAGAATCCCAACCTAACTTCAATGTAACCATTTCTATCACACTTACTCCACAGTACAGATCAAGGTTGATAAGCTCCTAGAAATGCTGTTAGATATCCATAGATCACAATAATAGGAGTTCAAGTGATGCATGTTTGAAGAAGTTGCTCACTAGGTTGTGTTTACAGCACCTACTGCTACTTACTGCTTTACAACACAGATGTATCTACCTGAGGCTTGGTATCTTGCTAGCGGGCTGGATCTATCTTTTACCTATCACTTGAGTCACCTTTCTTACCTCTTCCTAGCCATTTCAGACATAGCCACACAGTTTCAACACATACTATCCCAGTTCATTTTGACCAAGAGAGCCTCAGTTCAAGGAACCACCCAAGCATCTGAGCCAAAAAGAGGGTGCTCGTCTGTGACTGATTTGTCTTCTCAGGGAAGAGACTGCTCTTCCCATTGTCAGAGGCTTCAAAACTACTGTTGAAGTAGCACTGGGTTTTGATGCTTTTATTTTTTTAAAAGTGAAATAAGCCTTATATTTTCTTGGCTGCATGGACCTGTCTAGACTGCAAAGTACATAGAAGGAATTGGAAATACAGAATACAAAGCAACAGTTTTACTTATATAACTGATTGCTACCAAAAGGTCCTGTTTTGGTACTTTCCCTGTCTACTACATCCAAAACACAGCACCACACAAACTGCTATGAAGAAAATTAATTCAGTCTCAGCCAAAGTCAGTACACTGTGACTGTAAACACTTGTTTGATCATACTACTTATAAATTAACTCTGAAAGTGAGAAATACTACTGAAGATTATCTAGAGCCACACACCTTTTTAAAAAGCAACTATAATCTGAATTTACATTTTATTTTACAAGTGCCAAATATCTGTCTGTTTTCAGCATAAAGATTTCCTTGATTTTCTACCTAGTTTTCCATACAGATGTATTTACCAGCAAGCACCCTTTCTCAAGGAAAATAGATTTTCATTACATGAACTACGAGAGCACTTTGTACACTTGATGTCTTCAGTTAAACTTTTTTTTCCCTAGATGTAATTACACAGGCCCAGTTCCAGTTCTTTGACCATTCTCTGCCTTCTGTACTCCTGTCTTTGTATTTTAATCTTTCCCACCCCAAACAGTTAATTCAAAAGCACATAAAAAATGGGAGAACTAACCATAGAAAGGCATAATACAGCTGTTCAGTTAAATAACTCCTGACACCTTTCTGGCTGCTTTCTGTCTCAACCAACTACTCCACAGTTTAAACTGCTTTAGTGTTTATTCTGAACCTCAAAGAACTTCTAGAAGTCTTCAAACAAAATAATCAGCCTCCCATAAGTAGCCTTTAGTTTTAAAACATGAGATTGTGAGTCATAAGACACATTCCATTTTCATTTCTCTTACAAGCTTCCTGCTTCATCACTAATACTTCTTACCGATCACAAAGCATCTTGGTGCTTGAATGCTGGCATTTTGCAAATGAGATTTTAACTTTCTAGGAAGAAAAAAACGCCTAAAATTTAAGAATTACGAGCATGTGAAGTTCTTCATTAAGAATGCTCTCTCATCCAAACCATTCATCCTTGCTGAACCAGGTTTTTGTTTACTACAGCAATTAATGAACAATGCCAAAGTGCTAGCAAATTAGCATCCAGATTCTTTCAAAAGCCTGTATGAGGATAAAGTATGATCTATCTATAAGCCTCAGATAATGAAGACAAATGATTATAAAGGTTTATCAATGTTCTGCTGTGACCTCAGCCTTCATCCTCAGGAGTAAACATTTATGAGATAAGGAGAGATTCTTTTTCCATTTAACCACATCTTTAGAAATAAAGGTGCATACTATGAACACTTCTTTTCCAAGCTTCTAAACTAATATCAACACAGCAACAAACAACATAGCTATATACATATTTTATGAATTTCAAACTGTGTTATAACCATTTTAGTAAATTAATACCTTTGAGAGATGTTTATGTACAAGAAAACAGTGTGCCATGTTACAGCTGAGTTCCCAGAGGATAACTTCCAAGGTATCAGAAGAGGGAAGCGAACAAATAAGCACATGGAAAGCAATCACCTCTTACAATGGAGACATTTTTACTCTTCTTTCTTTACTGTTTTGCCCATAACCGTCATGTAACCTATACCAGTAGTACAAGTGTTTATGGATATTAATGCTTATTCTTTACATTCTGAAGAAATTTTATAGTCCCAATCCTTCAAATAAACTTCTTTGCTGAGGAAAGAACTGACAGGCCACTATTCTAGCAGCACTAAAGCTAGAAAGAGCATTTCCTTTTCAGCATCCCCAGCAGGGACCTCCTGCTTGCAAATGGAGACGGGCTCAATGGTTTGGGTGGTGACAATAGTGTTATAAGAGGAAAGTAGACATTTACAATTGGGTTGCTTGCTCCCCAGAGTACACCCAGGCCAGCATTTCATCCCGGATCTTCAACTCCTTCCTGCAAGCTGAAGTGGAAAGGCTTAGGAGCATCAGGGAGGCTGAGGAAGAAATTGACTATTGGAGCCAGGCTCTGCCCTGCCTGAAACTGAACCAGAAATGGGAACACCTGACACAGAGCATCCAGGAAGGGGCCCCTGGACCATCCCTGAAGCTTGTTTATTGGGAGACACATGAAGAAAAGGAGAGTCCTCTCCCCTTGCGCTATCAGCATAGCATAAACCAAAAAGAAGATAAGGGAAGGTGGAAACAGGTTCCTGCTCGGGATCGCAGGCATCCCCCTTCCCTTCCTACACTCCCTGCTCAGATACACTTGCAGAATAGGTATGAGGTTCTGGAGGTAGAGGGGACTGAAGATGGTAACAGGGATTCATCCAGTGGGTTGCCCAGGGCTTGTCGTTCACCCCCACACCTTAGGACTTCTTCAACAAGGAAGAAAAGGAGGGTTATTGTAGCAGGTGACTCTCTTCTGAAGGAAACAGAGGCGCCCATTTGTAGACCAGACACATCCCATAGGGAGGTCTGCTGCCTCCCTAGGGCTCGGGTTAGAGATGTTAAAAGGAAGCCCTCTGCTCTGGTAAAGCCCTCTGGTTATTACCCCTTGTTAGTTATCCAGGTCATAGAATCATAGAATGATTTGGGTTGGAAGGGACCTCTGGAGGTCATCTAGTCCAACCCCCCTGCAGTGGGCAGGGACATCCCCAACTAGATCAGGTTGCCCAGAGCCCTGTCAAGCCTCGCCTTGAATGATGAGGTTGCCCAAAGGCAATTAAGAAGGACTTCAAGATGTTGGGGCGACTGCGTGAAGGCTCAGGTGCACAGGTGGTGTTCTCATCAATCCCTCAAGTGGTAGGGAAAAACACTGAGAGATGGTGGAAAGCACACCTGATTAACATGTGGCTCAGAGATTCGTGCCACCATTGGGATTGGGTTCTCTGATCATGGGAAAGTTTATAAGGCACCTGGTCTGCTGGCAACAGATGGATTACATCTGTCTCAAAAGAGGAAAATGGATCCTTGCACAGAAGTTGAAGCTTGTTGAAAGGGCTTTAAACTAGGCTCGAAGGGGGAAGGGGGTAAAACCAGGCTCACTAGAGATGAGCCTAAGGACAGCCTTCAGCCTGCTGTCCTGCTCAAGGTAATTGATGGTGGTACATGGAACAATAATAGCACAAGGCTCACTAATAGGTTAGTAACCACAGCAATGGCCAGAGAACTAGAATTGAAGGGGGAAGGGAATAAAACCTGGCCCACCAGTAATAAGACTAGGGGTAAAGGACAAAGGATGGGGGTGAAATCAGTAGCCCAGATCAAGTGCATCTACACTAATGCACATAGCATGGGCAATAAGCAGGATGAGCTGGAGGCCACTGTGCAGCAGGACAGCTATGACATAGTTGCAATGATGGAAACTTGGTGGGATGACTGTCATGACTGGGATGAATGGGTATAAGCTCTTCAGCAGCAATGGACAAGGAAGGAGAGGAGGGGGTGTGGCCCTGTATGTTAGGGAGTGTTTTGAGTGTTAGAACTTGATTTCAATGACGATAAAGTTGAGTGTTTATGGGCAAGGATGAAGAGGAAGGCAAATAAGGGAGATCTTGTGCTGAGAGTCTGCTATAGACCACCCAACCAAGAGGAGCAGGCAGATAAAATATTC